>JACEIK010001172.1:0-109459 GCA_018107945.1 Datura stramonium
AACTTAGAATCTGACTTCTAAGTCTTGCTGTTTTCCCGGATGGAAAGAATCGTATCAAAAACTTTCTTGCAAGATCATCCCAAGTGGTGATAGAGTTAGGCGGTTCATCTTTCAACCACCTCTTTGCTTCCCCCAATAATGAAAATGGGAATAACGTAAGCCTCACGTAGTCAGATGATACTCTAGAGGGAATGTAAGTGTCACTTATCTCCAGAAAGTTTTGGAGATGTTGTGGATCTTCATGAGGGAGACCTGTGAATTGCCCGCTGGTGTGCAACAATTGCACCATGTTCTGTTTAAGCTCAAACATCCCTCTTGGCTCTGGTCTGTGAATACTCGATGTAACATTGTTTGCATGTGGGATTGCCACTTCGCGAACCGGCCTTGCTGCCATTTCCTCGAGCACTAAAACTGCCCTCACAAGTGGTGGATTCTGTTGTTGCTCCAGAATTGCCTGTCTTAGCAACCGCAGCTTCTTCTCTGGAGCTTCCCTTCTTTGACGATGAAATTTTCTCTCCGGCTCTATAAATGAATCCACCAACTCCTTATCCCTTGCCAGTGTTTAGAGGAATTCAATATCTGCAAGAGAAAGGCAAAGATCAAGTTGTCAGTACTTATATAGAATTTGTAAACTAACACTAAGAAAATAAATTTACCAATTGCCAGTCCCCGGCAACGGCGCCAAAAACTTATTCGGTGTTGTGGTGACTACACGCAAGTGCACGTGGTCGAACAAGTAGTAAAGTGGCTTAACTCAAGCCAAGTATCGATCCCACAAGGACTGAACTACGGTACTAATTAAATTAAGCGTCAGTGAACTATGTCTTTATGAATGCAGACAATCAAATAAAGAATGTTTTAAGAGTTTAATTTTACTAAGTAATTAGAATCTAAGTCAAGATTATAATTTGAGTCTGAACAATAGCAATGAGCAAGCTGAGTTTAAAACAAACATGCAGGGAAGTAATTTATCAATTCAATTCAGCTAATCTTTTCTTCGGTTGCTAGTCATGAATTATTTCCTATGGATTGGATCTTTCGACTCCTATCCAATTTAAGAATCATGAACCTTAATCTATATTTCTATGATAAAAGAATTTCATGCTCTAGCCATACATAACCGATTCCTTAATTTACTAATAAGACTTTCAGATATATTTCTATTCTGAATGTAAATCTTTTCTCAATTTTTACAGCTAAGAAAAGATAATATCCAACCAATTCACATCTTTCCAATTTCTTTCCTTTTCAAAATCAAAATTGGATTTCTAGATATACATTAACATTGGTCAAACATTAATGCAGTAAAAATAAGAATTGATAGAACAACCATTGAAGAAAAGATGAAAACCGAAATGATCAACAATTACATTCCTCTACAATTATTCTTAACCTCAGCAAGACATGAATTATCCACTCATTTGTGGATTAAACATCATCAAATAAGTAGAATTCATACAAACAATTGAGATTAAAGAGAAAGAGAAAGAGAAGAACCCTAGAATTTTCGTCCTCTCAGCTGCACTTTGTGCTTGTTCTTGCTCAACCAAGTTAGAATGTTTTAAAATAAAACCTAAGTGTGCTATTTATACTCTTGAGAATTTTTCCCGGAATAACAAGCAACGTGTCACGGAGTGTATCGCGGAGCACTCCCTCCGTGACACGGGGTATCATGAGACCCTCACTTTGGATCGGCTCCCGGCCAAATGCACCACAATGTGGAACGGCTTGCATGGGAGCCTTGCCCTTTCCGTTCACGGTGCTGTCGCGCACCTTCACTTTGGAACTTGAGTTCCGAGGTAATTGTACTCAACATGAAATGGAGTGCATCACGGAGCATTGCCTCCATGTCACGAAGGTAACGCGAGCCTCCACTACATTTTGACCAATTAATTCACCCGTGCGAGACTTCCTCCGCGATAGTAGCGTGACACGGCTCCATCCTTGAGCCCTTATTTTTGCTGATCTCCCCTTGTGAACTTCCATTCATTGTTTCCAAGTCCATTCCCTCTCTTCATCAACATGTATATTATCTTCCAAATTTTCCTTTTACCTGCAAAACAACGCTAATCATGTTGGTTAGTATATAATTTCACATTTAACTAAGAATCACATGAAAATGTACACATAACGATAGATAAACAAGTTGAAATGAAGCATTTGAGTATCCACTTGGGCTGCATTCTGCCCAAGATCAATAACTCGAGCTTACAACAACTCTTTTGATGGGTCGTTGTTCTTGACAGCGACTCATTAATTAGTCTGAGGCAAGATTTTCTTGTTACTTTCTAGTTTTCATTCAAGTATGCGGTTTAGTGCCAAGACTTTTGGAAAATTGAGAAAATTGATAATAGACTAATGAATATGCAAACAATCACTTAGGCAACCAATGGGTATCTCTTAATAACACTAATGGCATCAATCTACCTCAATTTTATCAAATTGGAGAGAACTCTCTTCTATCTTATTGTATTTTGTCAATTGGATTTGACCTATATTTAAGAGAACCTATTAAACAAGGATTAAGCCTTGAGTTATTGTTGATTGATGCAAACCCAACCTAAATTGGCTCTTTTAAGCATAATAGAGTGAGTGGCAAGATCGAATGACTTTAATCATTAATCACACTATACGAGCCCTATATCAATCAAATATTCTTTTAGCCCACCGTCAATTTTACCATATTGAGATTATTAAAGTTCACAACTAGATACGGATTTAGTTACCCATAGCAGAAGAAAAGAAGAAAGTAACTAAAAATTATTACCAATGAAATCACAATTGGAGATAAACTTGAATTGATTATTTTGTATTCAATCCTTCCAATTACAATATTAGATCGATTTCTCTATATCTCACTATCTATCTAGCTACTATGAACTATATTGTGAACTATACTAAATTTCATTAAACTAAATCTCAAAAATGAATGAAAATACTATTTATACTAATCCTAAAAAACCTATTCATTTAAATCGAATAGTCCCGGGTGTGCAGGACCGTCCTTTGAGTCATCACTTTAATTCTTCTTCTGTTTGGCCTCTTTCTATCCCTTGATTAGCGGATCATCTTTTGAAATACACTGCGTCCTTTCTACGTGGTTTCGGTTTGGTGATTCTTTCCAAAAAGACAGGCCATCTTTTGGAAAGACGATTTATCCCTTGCTTCATTAGTTTCCAATCACTGGAAGTAATTTGGATCTGCAATCTTTGGACTTTGGGAAATGCAATTGTCCTTTTAAGAGACGGTCAGTCCTTTGCTCTATTTTTGGGCGGACTTTGCGACTTTGATTCCTTCTTTCTTAATTTCACTTTGGTTCCTAAAATGTAGCATAATAAGGTTAGTTTTGACGTAAATTAGTAGATTAGTATCACCCTTAAAAATATATGAAATAAAGTAAAGATGTGTCGCAAACTCTCGTACACATCAACACCACCAACTTAAAGCCTTTTCTTGTCCTCAAGCAACTAAAATGAGAAAAATTAACCTAAACCCAAACTAATGTCCCAGCATCACAAAATGTAATAAATTTAGTTTTACAAACAGCAATAAGCACACACCAGTTTTCAAGCCAGCACCCCTACATCCAACAAGAATGGTTTCTCACAAGCTGACTAGGCAAAGCATACAATATCACTAATGAAAGCAAATCCATACATACACGCCTAGATTTGAAGAAATGCCATCAATTAACATCCATATTCCCTCACAATCAGAATAAGAAAAGTACAATGATAACACACATTACAGAAACACAGATCAAGAGAGGAGAATTACACTCCAACTCTCACAATGAAGTTCTAAATGGCTATCACTAATATATACTTTCCTATTTACTCTAATGCCTTTCTTTGGAAATACGATTTGAGATCACGTAAGAGCTTTTCTAAGCTTTTAATGATGGTCTCTGGTAGGATACAAATATGATTTTTAGTGACTCATTTTCCATCCTTTAACAGTACATCATATTTCCACTATCTTTTTCACTTTATTATCCCTTCTTTCTTATTACCCACGCACAGCAACTTTTTAATACCCAAGGTACTTTGTGAGCTCAATTTTTCATTTTCTCTTTCACTCTTTTGTTTCTTTTCTTTTTCTTGTTCTTTTAACTCTTTGCTTGATACACCTTGGGATATGATCAAACATTCATTTTTGTCCTTTTCTTTCTTTTCCACCTTATACTTTACACTTACACCTTTTTGCTCATTTTTATCACATTTCATAGTGTCAAGGAGGATGGGTTCCAAGAGGATTAACTTGAGAATTTGTATTGGCATTTATTTTGGCGGAATGGCGGGTTATGCTAGAATGGAAGAAGGACCATTTGCTCATATGTAACTCTATTTGTGGTGGTTCTAGGTGATGTGTTTGCTAGGAGAGGATTGGAGTGCACGATGGGCGAGGATTGGAATAGCACGGGGAATCATCTCCATCAAGCAGAAATGGTTCATGTCCGATTAGTGCCTCATGAGACTCTTATGGTATCTGGAGCGACTGCAATGCACGCTCAACATAGTGGCCATAAGGGTCGGCATCTCTTCGATTAATCTGGCTAGTTTCCTCTCCTCTGGTGAAGCCTGAATCCCATGCTTGGTAATGAGTCTCTTGGAGCTTGAAGAGGTCTAGGAGGAGGCAGATTGTCTCTTTGGTGTAGTAGTCTTTGAAGGCAGGGCTCTATGGTGAGTGGATAATGATGTTGGGTTAGATGTTGTCATAGGATGTGGCCGGGCTCCTCGGAGTGGATACCCTCACTATCTATTGGGGGCCCAAGCTAAATCTTTGAGCTAGGGCGTAGCGGCAGTGACCAAAGTATTGTCTCTCATCTTCGTGATGGCCAGAGTCACCGGACGAGTCTTTGTAAATAAGTCCTCTCTAGGAAAGATCGGTGCAGTGTCTTCGGCACGGTCTTATCACCAAGCACGAAGAAAGGGTAGAGAGGTACTCGCCTATAGGGCTTAGTACTCCTTGACCTCCATACATCACATCTGCTTAATGCCAATCCTCTTCTTCACCACAATAGCAACCACGGCCAAAGAATATCCAAGAAGGAAGTACATTGTACTCTTGGTCGAGCATATCGTATTGCACACTATGTTCTAAATATTTTTCACAGATAAGTGTTTCACTTATATATCTTATCATCTCAAGAGGCCTGAGTAGGACCCTCTAAAAATAAATCCTATAATCCAAGATCTAGCTTGACCTCGTATTTTGCCAACTCATCATTCTCTGGTATTCGGCTATCTCATAGCCCTCTCCTAGGTAGAATCGGTTGATCTTCTTGGGGATGATATCAATTGATATCCCTCTAGTGACCACGGACATAAAAGTAGCTACGCAGGGCCGCAACCCCATGTTGGTCCATTGTAGGATCACCCCATATCTTTGCCAAGAACTCATAGACTGGTGCTTTGGATTCTTACCCCAAACTCGAAAGGGTGGCGGCACGTTATACTACACACGATCGAGCACACCCTACAATCATTCTAACTAACAATATGCGAACCAATGAGGTTCGGCATCACAAAAAACAATAAGATCATAGGAAATGATAGTAGAAGACAGAGGATTGATTTACATACCAACCTCCCAACAACCATACACTAGGCTCGCAATAAGATATACAAGACCCTGAAGTGGCCAAGGAACAACCACAAATCAGATTGCACTCACATGTACAATCCACAAATGCAAACCCAACTGAACCTCTACTGTATTCTCTATCTCATAGCCCTCTCACGGTAGAATCGGTTGATCTTCTTGGGGATGATATCAATTGATATCCCTGAGTGACCGCTGGACATAAGTAGCTGCGCGAGACCACAACCCCAAGTTGATCCATTTGGGATCACCCCATATCTTGCAAAACTCAGGCTAGTGCACAGTTATTTTTAAACTCGAAGGGGGTGGCCCGGCCGTTATACTACACCTGATTGAGCACCCCTACAATCATTCTAACTACAATATGCCAGAACCAATGAGGGTTCGGCATCACCATGGCAATAAGACCATAGGAAATGATGATAGAAGACAGGGATTGATTTACAAACCAGCACAACAACCATACACTATAGGCTCGCAATAAGATATACAAGACCCAAGTGTGCGGGAACAACTCATCAGCCGTTACACTCGCATGTACAATCCACAAATGCAAGCCCAACTATCATTCTCTACCGTATTCGCTATCTCATAGCCCTCTCTCGTAGAGAATCGATTTGATATTCTTGGGGATGATATCAATTGATATCCCTCTAGTGACCACGGACATAAGTATCTACTGCTTGAGACCCCGCCCCAAGTTGGTCCATTGTAGGATCAACCCATATAAAGAACTCATAGACTAGTGCCTGGATTGTTAAACCCCAAACTCGAAAGGGGTGGCGGCACGTTATCTTACTTTTGATGAACACACCTACAATATGCGAGAACCAATGAGGTTCGGCATCACACTTTCAATAGATCACTTAGGAAATGATAGTAGAAGACAGGATTGATTTACAGACCAACCTCCACAACAAACATACATAGGCTCGCAATAAGATATACAAGACCCAATTGTGCGGAACAACTCATCAACAACCGTTACACTCGCATGTACAATCCACAAATGCAACCATTATAGAGGCATTCACAAGCCACTTTGGTTGGCTACGCCTCGGGCTCGACCCTGCTTTGGAAATACTCAATTAAGCGTTGGGTATCGGCGAGCTCTTGGAGGCGCTCATATCAACAAAAATAACAACATGTATATAAGCTGTATAGCTACATATTTAGGAAACAAACAACATCTCGGTCTAAGCCTCCCTGTTATAGATCCATCCTTAAGTTCTATACATCTTATCATTCTCAAAGTATTACCGAACGATAGAAGTTCACAACCCTAACAACTCTATCCCTCGCTTCCATATACAAATAAAGGATACTAAAGTAACATCGATCATCTAAGCATAAACCAATGGAAAAAATACTAATCGATCCAGGCTAAAATCACGCCCAATGCTACGATGCAAAGCACAAATGATACCTTCCAACATCCTATCGTAAGCACGACAGATTAAACTAACGCCCACTTCACGGACTCTCAACAATGTGGGGAAAGACACCATTAACAAGCCCCAAATACTTGAGTAATCAAAACAAATATACAGCTACAAGACAACAAATTTGCATGGCAACACCAAGAATTTGATTTTGAATAAAATCATGCCAAAAAGAGAAAACGGAAGCCTTAACATACCTCTATGTTGACGACTCATATCTAGCCCAAATCCAAGCTAATATCACCAAGAAAATACTAGATTAAAGCATCCTTACGCCATAAAAACCGAAACTGAATTTCAACCAAAAAAAAAAACATGTGTGACACGAAAATGGTAAGATTTCTTCGGATTCAATTCTAGAAATTTTTAAACAAGTATATGATACTTATGGATTCATAATGTTTATTTATAGAATAAAAATCAATAGAAAAGAATCCTTACCAAGTTGGGCTATATGGAACAACTTCACTTTGAAACGGCGGAACGATGACAACAAACACAAAATGAGCTAGTCGGGAGGTTGACATTCTAATCGCGGATCAAACTCGGATGATTAATTATAGCGACAAAGAAAAGCTCTTTCTTTTCAAAAATTCATATTCAACAAGCACACACACATATATATATGTATGTATGAGTATGTTGTTGTCCTCAAGGTCCTCTTTGCTAAAGAAAAATAAAGCATATATTGTTGCCTACTATATATATATATGTATGTATGTATGTATGTATGTTTACATATATATATGTAGAAATAGCAAGTTCATATATATATATATATATATTAATAAATTATCTTAATTACCACTATTAGATGATTGTTTATTCATCTACTTGCTGCCCTACTCCTTCACTTCCATGTGGGAGTGGAGGTGGCAATATCAGTATTCCCACGTCCACTTAATATTGGCGTGGGTTCTAAATCACATTATTCACGTGGGTATTGCGTAGGTTCGTAATAAAACACGCATAACTATGATTTCTAACTCAGATTTATGAGAGTTTTATTTTGCCAAAAACAGATTCAAATATATTTAATTTGATCAGTAGTAGGTCCTCTAATTCCTTATAAATTGGTAGATATGTTTATTTCAATTCACATAATATATATGGGTTTATTTAAAGATATACCGTCTCAAATTTCCTCTACATGGCTAAACTTAATATTTCCATTAAAGTATTAATAAAACATAATAATGTTGCAATATTTTATACATACAGTTGTCACGGCCGGGTTGCACCTGGACGCCACGGTACTTAAAATCTGAAGTGACCTAAACGAGCTCATGGCATGGCATAATTCTATAATGTCTAAGCTACTGTAAAAGACTATTAGCGAAAGCTGTTCAGAAACAATAACCAGATACTTTTATAAATAAAGAGCATCTTATAAATTACTGACATTTGCTCAAACAGAAATTCAAGCTGAAACTAACATATTTTGTCACAGAAAGCTAAGAAACGGACGAGTTGCTAGGGAAAAAACTCTATAGCTAACTCCTAGGTCTGAAACTAAAACTAAAAATGACAAATGCGGGTAAAACTCCGATCCTCGGAAGATGAGGACCCACCAATAAAACTCTTTGGAATAAGCACGAAAGAAGGCTAACCTCACCGCGAGGCTAAGAGCTGAGCCTATATCATAAAATGATATAGCACAAGAAATATGCGATCAATACTTGAAATATGTTGAGTATGTGAGATGTAAATAAAACATACATATACGAATAACTTCATAAACTAAGCGAAATAACATGAAAAAACTCTATTAGAAATCATGAATACTACAATTAATACGACAAATCTAAGAATACTATATGAGCGATAAACTGAGTTAGAGTGATAAGCATATCCTGAAATTTGATAGACTAGACTGGACTGGACAAGATTGTCTTGTCTTTGTGGAAGTGTCTATTAACGGACATATACCCATGTGAGCTAGACGTGGATTTCAATATTTACTCCCCATCGATAGGACCCGTCGTACCTTTCGAGTGCGGTGGCGCTATGTGATCACGAGTGTAAGACCCTTCCCGAGTCAAATCCTACGGTGGCACGTAGTTTTGAAAACACAGGTGCAGAACCACGATCCCCTCGATATTAAGTACAACTCCAAACTTGAGACACGTACATGAACATAAGTGTATAAAATTTTACTAGTGATGAACTTGAAACTATTTTCCGTAATACTAAATCAGGAGGACTACTAATGCGGAAATGTCGGAAAGTCTAAAGGACACGATTAAGGCGAATGATTAGAAAAGTTTGGTAGTACGATAATTGATAAGTGATAATTAAAGAAAATGCGAGCATACTTTCATAAGTTAAAAGTAATGACCTCTTTTTAAAGCATTTCGTATTTGGAACACATACTCAAGTGATAATAGCATGATTTATAACCAGCTTCTTGATCAGATAATACAGTATTCAGCAAAATCATGCTAATATTAGAGCTAGAAATGAATATGTAAAAATAAAGTCAAATAATGAACTTCACATATATAGTGTTAATTAGGGAAACTGGGAGAACTAATAAAATGCAAGGAAAAATCAGAATGCATGCAGGAACCCTAACTCATGGTTTCTATACGGCAAAAATTGATAAGATTACATGAAAATACTTGGGCACAAGGGTGAAAGGAATACGATTGTTAAAACCCCACATACATGCATAAGAGTCCTCTGAGGAAACTCTTAAAAATCTAGAGAAAAAGCGGAACCTAACATTTTCCCTAAGAAGCCTTGTCGAGTTTCTACGTAATGTTCCTATAAGATTGGGAGAGAATGAGAGGAGGCGTTGGTTAATTCCCTTAATTCCCCTCTAATTGTACCCCAAGCGTGTAATTTAGGAGTTAGAAACTTAGAATTTTACAAAAATGCCCCTAGGTAACCGTTTCAAAATGTCGACTATCTAGATCAAATGGGCCTCATAACCGGTCATTGGTTGTGAGCATGACTTGTTGGTGCCGTCATTGTTTCGGTGGAAATTTCCCTTCTCTGGAATTCTCTCAACGGATGACATGATGACTCGTTGATGGACATTGGGTCATTTTTTTTTCCTGAGTGTGCCTTGGGGAAAGTTTGAGCAGTTACGGACTCCTCCTAGCACGACGGACGAATCAATCAGATTGGATTGAAATAAGGACCCTTCATCTGGAGGGATTTCCAACCCTTTTTGAATTTTTTTCTAATGGCTTTGTAGGATGAGTCATTATATCAACAATGACTCATCGTCGGCTTTCGTTGATTGGGAGAAGATTTTTATCACATCACGGACTTGATAGAATGGGCAATGCAATGACTCGTTACCACTAATGATGGGTTTGTTGTACCACTCATTGAATCGGAAGGAACTTGTTTGGACAGCTAATGGAGGCTTAATGGGTCATTATCTCTCCTAGCGACTCATCTAACACGTCATTAGAAAAAATTTGTGAGTTTCTTTTCGGTTTTTCATTCAAGTCTAGGGTTTGGTCTAAGGAACTTGTGGTGCGTTATAGCAGTAGTATAAAATAGTAGAAAATAATTTTCATAAATAATGAGGCATAAAATATATAATTTTTTTCAAATTCTAATTTAATCGGACGTCCACGTTCGGGGTATTACATATTTTTCCCCCTTAGAAATATTCATCCTTGAATGTTGGACGATAAGCATGATTCAAATCTAAGTACTATCACAGAACGATACAAACTCACATGTTCACAAGACTATTGAGTCTACCACAGACGATTCCAAATGAAATAGCCTTGCGCCATGCCAAGGTGTGACACAACCACACTCAAAGTCAAAATAAGGATCTTACCTGCCGCCACATCTAGCCATTGGCTGACTACAATCCATTAGATCACAAGCACTACTTACACAAGTCAACAAATGCAAGCCTGGGCCTTTACGACCTCATATGTCATCCCAACTTCTCACATGATTTTGATCGAAGAAGAATTGCAATCCTAAATGTCATGCAACCTCATTTACATAAGTATGTTGCACAACGCACCACATAAAAGACTCTACTATACATGGCTCATAGACTCCCTAGGACCACGAAATACTCTAACACCAAGTCGTTCCTTACACCAAATCTAGAGAGGCATGGCGGCACACTATGCCGCACTTGGTCAAACACATCCTAACACAATTCTAACTACAATAGGCTAGAACCTACGAGGTTCGGCATCACAACAATAATAAGATCGGAAAATGATAGCCGAAAATGGGGATTGATTTACAGACCAAACAAAAGATAACAATAGGCCTTTCAGGACACATAATAGGAATAATCTATACAATCGGGCCTCCCTAGCCCACAATAACGATGTGACACCCACGGCGGCCTTACGAGCCTGTATGAATATAAAAGATCAATTTTCACGGAAAATTTATTTAACTACCCATACCATTAATATCTTTGAACCTCAGGAAGAGTTGGAGCTTTACCGACTCAGCGGAACTCCCTTTCAGTGACAGAACTCAATTTACCTGCCAATTAATACTGTAGACATGAATGCGAGTGCTCCAAACAAGGGCATCGGTACAAAATGTACCGTGTATGTAAGGTGTAAACAATAACAAGATTTAGATTTTAAGGCAATAGGTATATGAACTAACAATAGGATGGAAATCACAAATAAATTAAGCAAGTAGAACCTACCTGTCCCCATAAGCACGGAAAATCAGCATAATAAGACGAGAAAAGAAACGGATAATTAATCGGCACCTAGGCGAGTCTATCTGCCCGACTAACTTGAATAAACTAGGACCCTCAGCGACCTCGGCTACCACCAAATCACATCTAGCATCCACAACTATCCAACAATGGGACAATACAAGGCAACAACCATAATACAACTATAAACATAATATATGCAGACATGACAACTCACAATCTAGCCTTCTGGGAATCGCCTCACAACCTTACAGGTCTAACGACACGTACTAGCCGGGTGCACCAAAAATTCTCAGTAGCCTCACACACTCACTTAATAAGGTCAATAATTATTGCTTGAAACACTCAATAGCGATACACTAGCCTCACAACAAGATGTATAAGACCAAAGTGTGTTGGGACAACTCATCAACCATTACCCTCGCATGTAAATTCCCCAAACACAAGCCCAACCATTATTGAGCCAGCTACCATAGCAACCACTGCAGTCGGTATGTCAGGCTCGACCCCTATTAGAAATACTCAAATAATCATTGGGTATCACTAAGTCTCCACCAAGGAACCTATATCAATAAACAATCATAACACATGTATATAACTATATAGCTACATATTTAGGCAACACAATAACATCCCAGGTCTAACTACCTCACTATAGAATCCCTCCTTAAGTTTTATACCTCGATCATTCTCAAAGTATTCTTAGGACGATTGAAGGATCACAACCTAACAACTCTATCACTTGAGCTTCATATACAACTAAATGATACTACAAATAACATCAATCAGCATGCATAACCCAATGTAACAACTGCTATTGACCAAATAAAGTCCTAACCAACTCTACAATGCAAAGCATAAATAACACCTTCAACATCTTATCATGCGCGACAAAGCGCTAAACTAACGCCTCACTTCATGGACTCAACATATATGAAAGGAAACCATTTCCAACCCCTAAATAGAAGGCAATTGATAACATACAAAATATATTATTCATACAAAGAGTATAACCGGCCGTTGTATTAAAATAAATATCCAGACGGATGCGGAGTCAAATCTACAGAGATTGAGTTGATAATTCAAAAGTTATAAACTAACTCAAACTAGAGCGCATCGTTGTTTAATATTTGAAAGGTAAATATGGGGGAATATTAAGGAAAAATACTACCTAATTCTAATTTAGAACTAAGCGAGGGGAATTCATATTGTGCATTTTCAAATGAATTAGCTAGGGGTGTGTGTTTTGCATGGTTTAACAACTAGCATGGGCTACTTCATTTCCTTAAATTCAGTTTCAACTTAGATAGCAGTGGATAATTCACATTCTCTTGTTTTCCAAGCTATGAGAATGTTTGTAGTTCTTTCGAACTCCCAAAGCCAAATCAAGTTATCAACCACAGCTTTAAGAAGGATTTAGCTATTCCTATCCTAGACCTTTAATGGAGTGAAAATGTGGGGCTTAACTATCCTAAGTTAATCCCTCTTAGAAACACTCTAATTCCTCACTATTATCTTCTCACCCAATTCTCAACTTTCTCTTTCAAGCAAAAGCAGAAAACAAACACAATTAATGTATGCAACCATCAATTTTAGCAATTGTAACTTGGGAGAAGACAATGATCTAAGTTACAATGAGAATGTAAAATCAAATCATCAATACCCATTCATACATTTAAACCCACCATGCATACACCCCCAACTAGCAATTTGGAGTCTACATATTTAGAGAGAGAGAAGATACCCAAATCACTTTTCTCAAAATTCATAGTATGGGTTCATCCAATTGCTTCACAAGGTTTGCAACAATGGTGGAATTTCCCCACAAAAGGGGATTCGTTAAAAAGTAGAACTTCCTATTTTATGTTGAGAGAAATCTACAATTTCTATTGTTCTTTCAATGAAACGATGATGAATGAATGGTTGGTGTACAGCCAAGAAAGCTATATAAATATCTATACTTTCTTGTGTACGACTTTCCCCAAACATCCTTGAGGTTTTTAGATGCTTTGGAGACCTTTCTAGACCTTTACCGCTTCATTAGAAGGCCTCTCTGTATGAAGAACTGCGTTTAGCGGTGTCCATCCAGGTGTAACACAAACTATAGCCGGTTGAAAACGGTGTCTGGCGAGGAGGAAGCAAAGCGAGTTCCAATGGAGGCGTTTTAGCGTGCCATTCATGAACAATTGGTTGAATAGCTGGTACGGGCGTAGCTTCGGCGTTTCTCCTTAGGATCCGCATTTAGCCAGATTTAAAGTATGCCTTTGCACCTCTTCTTGAGCTCAAATCTTCCATTATCTTTGGCCACGCTCCTTCATATGCTAACTCATCAAATTTCATCTCAAACTCCATATGTTTTTATCGATTTCATGTTTTATCTTCTCATGTGAAATACCTATAAAGAATTCAAGAGGAAGGGCATAAAATCCACATAAATGACTCGAAAACTAGGCAAAAACTCATGCTTAGGAGCTGTGGGATTGGTAAATTTCCAACTCATCAAACCCCCAAACTCGAACCATTGATTTTCCTCAAGTAATACAATTCTTTACAGTTGAGCAAATGAGCAACATGATATATATTAGTTTTTCCATCAAGGGCCAATCAAACGTTCTTTCACGGAGGACATTCCTAAAGCTTGGAGCACTATGATAGTTGCACACAAAACATTAAGCCTTAATACAACCCAAACATTATACACCAACTCAATAAAAGACTCAAACCATGTTGCACAAGCTTCAATAGGTGACCACAATCATTAAACATCTTGCATGCATTGATTTCCTCCACTGAGGGCATAGGTCATCAAAACAAGTTCAAATAACATCTCAAGTTATTGACAATTTACATTCAAAGCTTGCCTTAAAGTTCGCTACATGTTTTCCTCAATCATATCTCTCTTTTGAAACAATCTTAAGCATGTACCCCAAGGAAATGATGTCACTCACAAGAAGAGAGAATCCCACACATTTTTTTAACATTTCACACATAGGGATTATAAGATAAGACAATTGCACTCACTCTCACAAAGAAATTCAAGTGCAAAAATTGACCCATAAGCTTGCCCTTCATGTATATCGTAATGTAGTGTTGCTACACTCAAAATAAATTAGGACTTCTTGAGGTCATAATGAAGTCTGGGATAAAGGAAGGACAAATATTTAGCTCTAGTAACTAGAACCTCCCTAATGCTTTTTGTGAATATTTTAACCTCCCATCAACTCTTTTCAATCTCCACCTTATTTCTCCTATTTCATCATCTTTGGCTTTCATTTCTCAATGGCCCTCCTTATAACTTATTTGGATCTCACAATTTGCCTCATCTAATTTATACATTTTGATCACAATATGATGCTACCTTAAATTGAAGCTCATATCTCCCCTTTCTTGAAAATCCCCAAACTTAGGATTTTGCCTCATTCCACACGCATTTCCTTATATCTCCCCATTTCTTAGGCTTCAAGCCCCATTTGTTCTCATTCTATCATCACTAGAAATTAGGTAGGACGGGTGCCAAAGAAGAAGATTAAAAAGGGTCATTAGGCTTGTAATGTGGTTTGCAAGATAAAGTTTCAAGAGAGGCTCAGCATTGGCTAACAATGGAAGATGTTCAAGGAAGAACATTTTGGGCAAAGTGACACCGAGGAGAGCCTAAGATCATGATTCTATAAATACAGCCCGATATAACATTTCTCCTTGAAGCACATTTAGGGCAAGTTGTAAAATCATGCATACAAAATTGGCTGAAAATCCTCACAACACAACGCATCACAACCCAAGAATTTGCACACTTCCACATTAAGAATATGAATTTTGACAAACTGGTCACGACCCAAAAATTCAAGCAAGACATGTATAATTCGACAAGGAGTGTTCATTTTCACATTTAAATGCCCCTACTTTTCTTTTCAAAACTCATGCACAATATCAAGCAAGAAATGTTGGTGGTACCTCTCCACACAAGTGCACAAAAGACAACAAATACTAAGACTTGACATTTTCCCTTAAGAAAGTCGCCTCAATCTATCATTAGGAAATGTCAACCCGGTTTGACAACAAAAGGAAAGACAAAGAAATCACTCCTTGGGAAAGAATCATTAATTACAAATAAAACCCTTGAAGTTTATCAAATACTACTATCTACGAAGGCAATAGTACTAGCAAGTAATGACGATTTTCCCTTAAGAATGCCACTACCCAATCTATCATAGGGACATATAGAGCATCACTCATAAAGGATTAATCGGGAATTCATCTCCCGACCAAGCATCGACAACAAAACACATAAAATAAAATAAAAAAGCAAAACAAACATTATCTTTGAGGCGCAAAGTCGCACACAGTAAGGAAGAAATGGGTGAAAGCACTCCCTGGTGGAGATGTTTGCATTGGAACTACATTCCATGCGTTGACACTGCTGGCTTTGCGGTTGTCACGGCGTTCGCGGTGGAACAGCTGGCTTGCTCCTTGCCAGATCGAACGTGCGAGTCGTAGCACAACGCTAGACCGACCGCTTTGCATCTTTTGACTGCGTTTCACCGATCTAACGCCCGGTTCCTCAATTTTTATCCTTTCACTTGTCATCACATTCTATACATTATTCAACCCTGAAACACTCAAAGACAACACCAACCAAAGTAATTAGAAATAAAACAAACATGATGCAAAACAAGATGCAAAACAAGTTTGAATTAATAAATAACTAATTATTATCTGCTTTCGGTTCCTACGACAGCGATGCCTTTACGATAACTTCCAAAATATACTCTTCGTACTCTTCATACAAAGAGTATAACCGGCCGTTGTATTAAAATAAATAAAAAAACCTCAATTATCAATTCAATTTCAATCTATCAAACAACAATTAAAATTTATAATTCAAAATTTATAAATTAACTCAAACAAGAGCACATCGTTGTTCAATATTTGAAAGGTAAACATGGGGGAAGATTAAGGAAAGATTCTACCTAATTTTAATTTAGAACTAAGTGGGGGAATTCCAATTGTGCATTCTCAAGTGAATTAGCTAGGGTGTGCTTTGCATGGTTTACAACTAGAATGGGCTGCCTTGCCTTAAATTCCAAATTCAACTTAGATAGAATTGGATAATTCACATTCTCTTGTTTTCCAACCGTGAGAATGTTTATGCGTTGGATTCTTTCGAACTCCAAAGCCAAATCAAGTTATCAACCACAAAGCTTGAAGAGGGATTAGCTATTCCTAGTCTATACCTTTAATGGAGTAAAAATGTGGGTCTTAACTATCCCACTAGCTTAATTCCTCGCACAAACACTCAATTCCTAAAATTATCTTCTCACCCGATTCTCACCTCTCTTTCAATCAAAAGAAAGAAAAGTAAAATACAATTAATGTTTGCAACCATCAATTTTAGCAATTATAACTTGGGAGAAGACAATAGATTTAAGAGATTCTGATGAAGATTTAAAATCAAATCATCAATACCCATTCATACATTCAAAACCACCATGCATACACCTAACTAGCAATTAGATCTACATATTTAGAAAGAGAGAGAAGATGCCCAAATAACTTTTCTAAATATTCACAATATGGGTTCATACAATTGCTTCACAAGGTTTACTACAATGGTGGAATTCTCCCACAAAGTGGGATTCCTTAAAAAGAAGAACTTTCTATTCTATGTTGAGAGAAATATACAATGTCTATTGTTATTTCAATGAAAATATGATGAATGAATGGTTGGTGCACAATGAAACTATGTAAATATACAGTACTTTCTTGTGTACAACTTTTCCCCAAATGTCCTTGAGGCTTTTAGATGCTTTGGATACCTTTCTAGACCACACCCTTCATTAGATGGCCTCTTGTGAAGAACCAGCATTTTATTGGTGTTAATCCGCGGAGCACCAAACTATGGCCCGTTGAAAATAGTGTTCTGGCACGAGGAATCGGCGATTCAATGGACATTTAGCTGATGCCATTGTGAATAGCCGATGCAGGTAGTAGCCGGTGCTTTGCCCTTCGGATCGTGTTTAGCCAATTTAAGCATTCCTTTGCACCTCTTCTTGAGCTCAAATCTTCCATTATCTTTGGTCCCTCTCCTTCATATGCTAACTCACAAATTTCATCTTAAACTCAAGTGTTTTGCTCGATTTCATGCTTTTTCTACTCAGATGAAGTACCTACAACGAATTCAAGAGAAAGGGAATAAAATCCACATAAATGACTCAAAATCTAGGCAAAAACTCATGCTTAGGAGCCTAAAAAGTTGGTAAATTTCCAAGTCATCAGTAATCAAAACAAATATACAGCTACAATACAACAAATTGCATGGCAATGCCAAGAGTTGATTTTCAATTAAATCATGACAAAAAGATAAATGGAAGCGCTTAACATACCTCTATGTTGATGATATCTAGCCTAAACCCGACTACTATCACCAAGAAAATACTAGCTTAAAGCATCATTACATCATCAAAAATGCAACTATAAGATTTCAACCAAAAAAAACATGTGTGACATGAAAAATGGTAGGATTTCTTCAGATTCAATTTTAGAAATTTTGACACAAGAATCTAATGATACTTATTATAATACCTAAAAGTCCCGATATTGGGCAGGAGAGATTTGAATCATATGAATCAGAAAAAATCTACATAAGGTCACGAGAATGACTCATCGGTGACTCATTAGGTCCTTGATAGATCGTTGAAGTGACCCTTCAAGAGAGTACCATGTTGGTGAAGTCATTGTCGAGGGGGTCATTACGGATGGTATGACGACTCGTGGTATATGACCCAATGAGTTGTTAGTTAGCCCGTTGTATCTTTGAATAAGTTGTAGTCCATGAGACTTAAGCGTAGTGAAGGAATGAGTCACGGTGTCACTTCATGACTCATCAAGTGGGTCATTGTCAGAGGCGAGGAAGGAGGATGGAACTTAAATTGGTGACAATAGCGCATGCGATGAGTCTTTGTTCCACCTAACAACCCGTCGAGTCCTTCATTGGTTGGGAAGTTCAGATTGCGGGGAAGATTCCGGTAGTGGCAATGAGTGAGGACCACAAGTCATCGGTGGACCGAACGACTTATTAGGTCCCTCATTGGGACTGGGAGGATCACTTTTCTAGGTGAATTATTAAGGGTATTTTCGGAATTTCTAAGCTCCTAAGTCCTAAACTATGTAATTTTAAGCTTTGAAAAAGAGTTTTTAAGAGGTTTAGCTTATGTCAAGTTATTAGGCTTCCCCATGCATGCAAAGTTTTGCATTCCCTTGGAAGATCGATCTAGAAGTTCTATCAATTCTTCCCCAATTCTCTTGAACTTTCAAAGATAGAGAATCGGTTACTAGGTATGCATGGCTATGAATGAGAATTTCCTCTCACTCTCATGCCCAAATTTCTCCTCAAGTTTAGGATCTTATATGATTTTAACTCAATTTTATAAGGATTCTCTGCATAATATGTCTATTGGTCAATTCCTCTCATGATCCAGGATCATGTTTTAAGATTTATGGGAAGATTTTATCTACAAATTGATTATAAATTCATGATCTCAAGTTTTAGAAAATTATGCCCTATTATGCAAGTTTATGATTCATGATTCCAAATATGACGAGATATCTAGCATGATTGAATATTTACAAATTACTCATGTATGAATCCATGATTTTGACTTGTGAAGTCTATTTAAAGTATGCATGATTTTAAGATTTGAGAAAGCCCACACAAGTTAAGTATGTTTCATGATTTAGCCAAGGCTAATAAGATCAGCTTATCAATATGTTTTGGAAGTAAAGGCCTTTGTCACGCCCCGCCTTGAAGGGTATGACTTGCACACAGTGCCCTACTGGACTGAACTGCTGAGCTATTGAGCCTAAGCATACGTTTTGGCTAATTCTAACTCACGGATTCAAGAAAGCGATGGGTATATAACGGCTGTAAATACGGCCTCCGGCCGACTAGGCCTATAGCCACCTATACTATAAATCAGCTAACCGAGAATCACATTCACATAATGGGGAACCTATGCTGGCCAACAAAGCCACCATCTTTGTCTAGTTATCTCTAAATCAAGAAAACAAGTGCTAAATCGCTACGTGACCGACAAGGTCACACTACCGTGAGTAAGGCCCCACACGGCCATCACAACAAGATAAAACATACACACGGCTCACACGATCGGTATAACTAACCACAGGGTATACACAATTTGCAAGCCTCTAAGAATGCGAAAATATGGTCGGGGCAGGGCCACGACCTACCCATGCAGCCGCAACAAAAGAAAAGGGATAAACCTCTAACTATCTAGCTCGGATATTTGGAGGTGATGACTTAATGGTAGGTGGAATCACAAGGTATCGGCTCCTCGTCTATGAGTACCTGTAGGCAAGTAATGCGATTGCCCCAAATGGGCGTCGGTCTGCGAATGCGAGTATGTGAAGCAACAGCGAAAAATATCTGAAAACAACAATACAGAGCGATGGAATTGAAATAGAAAAGAAATAGGCGAAATTGACTAGAAATGTGAATCTAGTCACTTTCAACTATCTTTGGAAGGAGTAGAATTATGCAACGGAAATGTATCGCTCTACTTGTCGATCTACTCATATCTAGTGTTGGCATAACATAACACAACATAGCATAGAACACAAAAAACCTTACCCAGGCCCCATAAGGCGGAGGGTACAATCAACACGCGCAATCCTATACACCTACCCGGTCGTCCCATCTCCTATAATAACTAAAAGCATCTTGTCGATCCACAGGTATGCACTTGGGCTCATTAGCCACTTATTATAAGCATGCATTGAGTCGGGAGGGCTCTGAATCAACACCCGTTGTACCACATTCAGGCAGAGTGTATAAAAGCCGACCAAGAAAAATATGGGGAAAGCTAGGCATCCCATCTTCGTCCCTTGGGGACGGCATGCCACTCTGTAGAGCGACGTATCCTCTCCCTCTTGGTAGGTGAGTCGATCAGGCTATTAACCACTGGGGCGGTCATGAGATGTTAGGTAATCCAACCCCAAAACAATACGGTCGGTCTCAACTAGTAATATATTGCATATACCACATGCGAAACTAGTGATAATAATTTTGTATGTATATACTACCTGCTTAAACTAATGCTAGTGATATGTATGTATTTGATACATGCTGAAACTGATAATGGTATATATATATATGATATTCGTCATCTTGTCTTGAGTCTATCTGAGACAAAGATATAATTATTTTTCTGCTTGAGAATCATGTTGTATAGGCGGGTTCATAGTAAACATGATTTACTATTTCTAACATGCTTTCTAAACTTCATTTTAGGCTACTATTCTATTTCTTAAATACTTTACGAGAACTTATATTGCCTTACAAAGTTTCGTAGAACATGATAATATTCTATCATACTTTACTAAATCACATATTGGGCATGTTGTATCTTGTTTCGACACTTTCTACTAGAATTTATAGTGCTAGTAAGTTTCACGCTATACATGACATGATGCTTCCAATGTCGTACTAATATTTATACTAAAGATAATATACGACTTGTGAAACACTCTATGGGCACTTGAGCTATGTTACTATACAAGAACTACTAACTTGCCAAGGGAACTAGCTTTACATACCTCGGTTGTCGACTTCGGCTAGCGCGTAAATCGACCAATATTCAGTTGTTCCTCCCAACTGTATCCATATATATATCAATTAGGACTACATACATGAATATTCTGGGAGAAGATAACACTTTTAATATATATATAGCCCAAACTTTGACTTATCAACGGTCGAACTTCGCTATTTCTCGGAAGTCCATAAGGGAGAAATGCTCACTTTAGGGCTAGGAATATATTGACACTAATTTGGAGCAATTCCACTTACCTTAGCTCGGTAGGACGGCAGTTAGCCGGCAAATTTCACGAAACTAACTCCTTGAGGAATGTTCTTTGCGGCTTTACCTTACGTATGGAGTTAATTTGAGTTAGGACCGTGTTTGTGAGCGTAATCGAATGAATATTTATCATAAATCTTAGTTCCTCTCTTGTTCTCTATTGCTTACTGAAATTAAAAAGTGAGAAAATGAGATAAAAACCGTAGTTGGTGCTTTTATACTTGAAGCTGCACCTCACCTCCGTGGCCTTATTTGTGATCACGGAGCCTAGCCTCCGTGACACAACGTATCACGGAGGTGAGCCTCCCGTGACACTCGGCCGCCGTGGAGGAGGAATGCAGCGGCCTCCTCTTGCGATGGTTCGGCGTGTGTCATTTTATCCGGTCTTTCCTGAGCCTTTTCCTAGCATGTGTTCCATTCAAAATCTCTTAACCAACATGCGAATAGGACATGCCACATGTCGTGAATTTACGAGTGTAACATCCTCCCCCCTTTTTGAACATTCATCCTCGAATGTAAACTTCTACTTACAAGAAGTTCCAACTTACTTGACTTATTCTAGAAAAATTTCGCGAGTCTCCCTGTAATATGGACTATCTCAAAAACCTTAAATGCGGGAAAAGTCCCGAAATACGGGTACTCCACACAATCTTGTAGCAATCATCATGTAAAAGTCTAAGTCGTATCTCATTATCATGTAATATAAGGCATCTCATATGATAACAATACTAACATACCTCTCGTGTTGGGCTTGGAATAAGTGAGGATATCTGACTTTCATGTCTTCCTGTGCTTCCCAAGTCATCTCCTCTAGGTTCTTGTTATGCCTGATACCTTGACCGAAGCAACGTCTTTAGTCCTCAGCACACGAATGCGCTCCTGTCTAGTTGTAGCTGTTGGGACCTCTTCATAGGCCAACTCTTCCGTAACACGGACACATCTGGTACAGGACAACTGCGGGAGGGTCCCCTATACTTTCTCAACATAGACACGTGGAAAGCTGGATGAACGGTCTCACAATTACGGGAGGCAAGTTCAGCTCGTAGCCTTGCTTGGCCTATTCTCTGCAAATTTGATAAGGTCCACGAACCTCGGAGCGAGCTTACCCTTGCCGAATCTTATCACCCCTTTCATTGGAGATGCTTTCAAAAATACCCGAGTCATTCACACTAAATTCCAGGTTTTCTACGCCGCACATGGCATACGATTTACGGTAGCTCACGTACGATGGTAGATGTTCTCGATAAGCTTTTACCTTCTCATACGGCGTGAATTAATATCGCCCAATCGTGCTGACTCTCCCTACTTCAAACCAGCCAATTGGGCTCCATTTTCTTCCATACAATGTCTCGAAGGGCGCCATCTGAATAGGTAGTGGTAACTATTGTTATAAGAAAACTCCAATCGGCGGTAAATGCTCGTCAGCCTGCGAAGTCGGCCACACACTCCCATAGCATATCCTCGAGTGTACGAATAGTCAATGTTCCTTTGTCCATCCATCTGGGCGGAATATTGTGCTCAAATTAATTTGCAGTCCCAGACCTCTCACGAATATGACTAAAAAAATCTAGCTGTAAATTGTGCTCCTCTGTCGGAGATAATAGATCTTTGGAGACACGCGTGTAATCTAGCTATTTCTCTGATATACAATGCGGCGTAATCTTCGACTGAAAAGGTAGCCTTTACTGGCGGAATTGGGCTGATTTCGTCAGTCTGTCAACAATTACCCAAATTGAATCATGTCTATGCACGAGGTACGGGGTAATCCTGCTACAAAGTCCATTTTGCTGGCACCCATTTCGGTACGGCTATGCTCTTGAATCAATTAACAGTTTACGGTGTTCCGCTTTTGCTCATTGGCAGGTTAGAGACCAACAGGCCACAAATTCTGCTATTTCCCTTTTCAGACTACGGCCACCGCGTAGATTTCTTTAATATCGGGAGTACATTTTTGTCACGCCGGGGTGGAGAGAATAGCGGGCATAATGTACCTCACTCATAATGTCTATTTGGTGAAGCCACGAAATATCCGAACACAAAGGCGGCCCTTACATCGCAACACTTCATCCTCGATTACTTGAAAATACGGCGTTTTCCCTTCTTTGGGTCTGTCCTTAAGCTGGACCAAGTCGGGATATTCATATTTCGTTCTTTTACCTCATAACTAATGATGACACAATGGAGTTACGGAGTACAGCTTGGTTGTCCTCTATTTACGCTTTACGGCTTGGCTAAGCGCCAATTGGTTTATTTCTCGGCCAACTCCCTTACTCGGGCTGCAAATACTCCAAACTCCCCATAGATTTATGGTGAAGGGCATGGCACTACGGTGACACTCCCGAGATGATAAAGAATGTCACGTCATAATCTTTCAATATCTCTAACCAGCGGCCCAGCGTGTACGTTCAACTCCTGCGAGTAAAGATATACGTAGGCTCTTGTAATTCGGTGAAAATGTCCACATGGAGCTTGCCAAGTAATGTCTCCATATCTTTAAGGCGTGCGTCGCTGCGGCTACTCCAAGTCTATGGTATGATAATTCTTTTCGTGTTTCCTCGGCAGTCTGGAAACATGCTCAATCACTTTACCATGCTACATCAACACACAACCCAACCCAATACGTGCGTCACAATACCTTTGAATAACCTCTGTACATTTGGTAATTCTAACCTTAAGGGTGGAGGTTAATGTTGTTTTTTTAGTTCTTGGAATCTGCTCACATACCTCTGTCCACGAAACTTTCTTGCTTTATGCGTCGGCCTAGTCGAGAGTGCCGCTATGGTGGAGAATCCCTCAACAAATCTTCTATAGTATCTGCTAATCCCCGGAAAACTGCGGACTTCGATCAGTGTGAAGTCTGAGCCATGTTTCGGCTAGCTTCTATTTTACGCAATTTGTATACCGGCACTCCAGGCCACAATATGCCCCAAGAAGCCCCTGCGAGTTCGACGAAATTCACATTTGGAGAACTTGGCTACAGCGCAGTCGAAGGGAATTTGGGCTGCTTGTCCATAAATGATTACGGTGAGTACGCCTCGAGAATACATTAGAATGTCGTCGATAAAAACTATCATGAACGAGTCAGGGTATGGTTTTGAAGATCTTTACATTCATCGAGGTCCATATATCTTTGCGGGGCATTCGTTAGCCCAAAAAAGACATATCTAGGAATTCAAAGTGGCGCAGTATGCGGGTTTGAAAGGCTGTCTTTGAAATGTCACTCACGAACTCGAACTGATGGTATGCAGATATTAAGAATTTGGAGAAATATCGGCCCCACATGGCGGTCAAACAAATCATCTATTAAAGGGAAGCGGATACTTATTATTACTTGTAACCTTATTCAGCTTGCCCATTAATCTATACACATGCGGAGCGAACCATCCTTCTTTCTCACAAATAGGCGGCGCACCCTGCGGAAGTACTCATCTGATAAAGCCCTTATCTACTTCGGATCTTTCCAGTACGCTCCTTTAATTCTCTAAGTTCGGCAGGAGCCATACGATACGAAGGAATTGATGGTTGAGTGCTTGGTAGCAAATCAATTGCAAAATCTATTTGTCATTAAGGGAATACCGGGTAGCTCATCACGGAAATACGTCGAGGATTCATTCTGGAACAAGGCGGGAGAGTCGGAGGCTCTATTCGAACATCTACGAACTCGGCAAGGTAGTAAATGCACCCCTTAGCTATCAACTTCCTCGCCTGAAGATAGGAAATAAACCTACCTTTTGGTGTAATTGTCTTTGCCCTTCCACTCTCGTGCGCCTCCCCACGGAAAGTGGAATCGGACTATCTTGGTCCGGCATTCTACATTTGCATAGCACGGAGCCAACCAATCCATACCCATAATGGGATCGAAATCGACCATTTCTAGTTCTACCCCCGAGGTCTTTGTGGTTTGACGATCGGCAACTTCTACTATACACCCGCGATAGACCCTTCTAGCTACAATGGAAGTCACCAACGGGGTGGATGCGAGGTTGCTAAAGCAATTACAGTGCTGACACTAAACTTTCGAGCCATAAATGGAGTAATGCAGGACAAAGTACATCTTGGATCAATCAGCCATAGCGGGGTGTGGCGGATACTCATCATACTGTCTGACATCGAGTGAAACGCTTACGAATCCTTCCTCCTAGTAAGGCATATGCGCGGCTTGGACTCGCACACAATGGAGGCCCCTAATCTTCCTCGACCCACACTTTCTTGCGAGGACTATGCCTGCTTGGGGATGTGCGACGTGACCCTGCGGATGCCTGTCCTGTCTATCCATCCTCACATCCCTTTGGCTGGACAATCTCTGCATCGAGATGGCCCTGCAGCCATAAATATAACATCACGGTGGAGCCATACTGCATGCTTTCCGTGGCGTCGACTTCATATAGGGCAAATTGGTAGGGTATACCTGCACTCCGCCCTCATACCATAATGGTGAATCTCGATCTGCGAGCCTGTTGGTCTCTAAGCGCGCTGCGGCTAAATCGCCACACTGTGATATGGTGGAGCGGTCTGGCGGCTATCTAACAATCGTGGCCTAAGTCCTCCTGAGCCTCGTTAACTTAACTGGCCTATCTCTGTGGCGGCTATGCAGCTAGTCTCACAGTCTCCGATACATTTGCTGATGCCCTCAATATTTTGGGCAAATGGAACTGAGCAATATCATGTCCTCGCGGTGTAGCGCAATACAAGTCTCCCTTTTGCATATGATGGATTCAACCCCATGATAAATGATTGTACTCCGGATGCCATGGTATCAACAAAGGCCGGTGCGTACCAATCGCAAGCGTATTCCGAGAACACTCCATGGCCCCACCATCTAAATGTAAAGCTGGTCCACAGGGCTGTTGAATCTCCCGTGGAAAATAGTGATCCGGAAAAGCTCTGAGAAAGTGGACCGAGGTCGGAGGGATACATCTCCTCGGGACCTTTCCCGGCTTTCATACCTCGCGGTGATGTCCGGTAGCTTGAAATCTTTGCCAACTCAACCAATTCTGTAGGCATAGCATGCATAACCCTGAAAATTCTGCGCATCGATCTAGAAATCTTTGAGGGTCCTCTTTTCGTCCCCGTGCACAGCCAGCTGGGATTAAGAGCCAGAATTCTTGGACCCTCGAACTACGGCCTCCTTTGACCCGACTCCATAGCGTAGACAGCATCGGGCGTGACGGCCGGCAATCATACGTGCCAACATGACTACCACACAGACTTCACGGTCGGAAGGTATCGGTATGGAGGCTACTGGAGTGTTGTCGCCCCGTGGCTCACGACGTGGTGGAGGCTAGGAAGGTTGGGACGTGCTGCCTGCATGTCCCTTGCCCTACGTGTTTGTTTCTAAACGAGGTTGAGACATCTTTGTGCCTTCCCCTGTATATCTAAGCTCGGCTGTGGCCGGATGTTGTTGGTCTAACATTTTTACGTAACCAAGGAATATAGTAAGCGTAGGAGACTCGACCCTATCTTTGTGCCGCTCTATATCAGGCGAATAAGAATAAAAAGGAAACCAACCTATCATGCCTTGCATCCTCCTGTCTATAGTATGTGGTGCACAACACATCCATAGGCAAGACTTCTACTGCCACGGCTTGCGAGATTCCTGGATACGACACGCTTTGATACCAAGTTTGTCACACCGCATTGGGGGGTATGACATGCACACGGTACCCTCTTTTGGGACACATTTGCTAGGCTAGTGAGCCTAAGCATACGGTGCTGGAGTTTGGTTCTAACTCTGGATTTAAGAAAATGACGGGCTATATAACTGGTGTAAATACAGCCTCGGCCAAGCTATTTCATAGCATTTATCTTATAACATCGGCTAACGAGAATCACATTCATATAGGGAACCTGTGCGGGTAGAAAAGTACCATGGCACATCTAGTTATCTCTAAATCAAGAAACGAGATTGCTAAATTGCTACGTGGCAAACAAGGTCACCACTATAGCCCCGAGGAAGGCCCCTTTTGGCCATCCATGACAAGCTAAAACGTACATATGGCCTCACACAATCGGTATAACTAACCACGGGGTATACACAATGCAAGCCTCTAAGAATAAATATGGTGGGACGGGGCCGGCCTACCCATCTTGTACAACAAAGAAAAGGGATAAACCTCTAACTATCTAGCTCTAGGATGAGCGGGCGTGGCTGTGAGTGGGCGGAATCACGAGGTATCGGCTCATCGTCTATAGTACACATGAGGCAAGTAATGCGGTGCCCCAAACGGGCGTCGGTACGCCCAGTGCGAGTATATGAAGCAACAATTGAAAAATATATGAAAACAACAATACAACTGATGGAATTGAAATAGAAAGAAATAGGCGGTGACTAGAAATATGAATCTAAGATGCGCTTCTCAACTATGCTTGAAGGAGTAGGAGTCATACACGGGAAATGTATCGATCTACTTGTATCTAGCGTAACATGGCATAACATGGCATAACATAGCATAGCACACACAAACCTTACCCGGCCCCCATAAGCCGGGGAGAGTGCAATCAACACAATCTATACCCCTACCCCGTCGATGGCATCTCCTATAATAACTATAAGCATCTGTGATCCCCTGGGTATGCACTTGGGCTCATTTGAGCCACTTGACTATCTTGTGCACGAGTCCGAGAGGACTCTGAATCTTTACCAGTGCAGCTCGATGTGGGTACATAAAAGCGGAAGCCAAAGGTAAAATATGGAATACGGCATCCCATCTTCGTCCACAGGGGGCGGCATGCCCTCCCGTGAAGCGACGATATCCTCACCCTGCGGCGGGCCAGTCGATACGGCTATTAACCTTGGGGCGGTCATGTAAGCTATACAGGTAATCCAACCCCAAAACAATACGAGTCGGTCTCAACTAGTAATACTAGCTGCGTATACCGTATGCGAAACTAGTGATAATAATGTGTATGTATATACTACTGATGAAACTAATGCTAGTAATATGTACGTATTTGATACATGGTGAAACTAATAATGGTATATATATGATCTTCTGTCATGTTGTCTTGAGTCTAATATGGAACAAGATATAATTATTTTTTAATGAGAATCATGTTGTACGGTGAGTTCATAGTAAACATGATTTACTATTTCTCGGAGATCCCGAAGGGAGAAATGCTCACTTTAGGGCTAGGAATGTATTGACACTAATTTGGAGAAATTCCACTTACCTTAGCTCGGTAGGACGACGATTCGCTGGCCGAATTTCATGAAACTAACTCCCAGAATGTTCTCCTCTGACTTTATACTTCGGTATGCGGAGTTAATTTGAGTTTGAAGCCGCGTTTGATAGGCGTAATCGGATGAATATTTATCATAAATCTTCGTTCCTCTGTTCTCTATCGTTTACTTAAATTAAAAAGTGAGAAAATGAGATAGAGAGCAAGTTGGTGCTTTTATACTTGAGGCTGCACCGCACCTCCATTGGCCTTGGCGTATCGCGGAGCTAGCCTCCGTGACACTCTTGCCATGTGGAGGAATGCTTGCCCACCCTCCTCTTGCGATGGTTCGATGTGTCGCTTATCCGGTCTTTCCCCGAGCCTTTTCCTAGCATATGTGGCATTCAAAACTCTTAACCAGCATGCGGGAATAGGCCATCTACATGTTAAAAATTTACGAGGTGTAACAGTTTGCCACTCTGACTTATGATATATTTTGGAGTCAAGATTCCCCATGTTTAGATTTAGACTATGCATGTTATTATAATTTCAACTTTTATGAAAAACAATGGGAGGCTTTGTGATGGGAGTAATGTCTGGCAGAAGGCTTGGGGTTTCAAAGGTTCCCTTTGATCTTTCCAGGCTATGCGTCAACATAGGTTTATATATATTTATTTGGGACCTCTCAAAAAGAAGTTTTCCACGGCGCAAAGGGGCCCGACGATATATAAATATCATGGTAGAGCCTTTAGCCCTAGCAAGCTTTGGCGGCTCTGCCCACTTGAGTGTGATAGTTGGGGAATCACATGAGCTCTATTGTGTTGGTGTTGGTTATAGCCCCGAGTCTACCATTGTTCCTCATGATTTCGTTATTTATATTCATTAATTATGATTTTAATAATTTACAGCAGTTTTGACCCAATGATCGGTTCTGAGTTTTACTTATAATTTCGGTTATGATGATATGTCATTTGATTTCTATTTATATCTTTGGTTTATTCTATTCAAATATGATATTTAGCTTATGATATCTACGTCTCATATTTAGATTTCAGAATGCAGTCCTTACTACGATGATCTATTTATTGATGTTTATATGCATGATTTCTGTTAACATTTACTCACCATGTTTTACTTACCTTGCATATTCGGTACACTCAAGTGCTAGCCACATACTCTATGTTGTATCATTTCATGATACAAGTCCGGATGATCAGACTCAGTTCGCCCTTAGTCCGGCTTAGGCGGTTAGCTCAATTTCCATCGTTGGTGAGTCATCTTCAGAGGATATTTAGTTTAGCATTTGATTATGTTATATTCGATTTCAGACTTTGTAGTTAGTTATGGTTGTTCCATCAGCTCATCGAGACAATTTAGAGGCTTATCAAACAATAAGTAGATTTTTAGCTTTGTCGGGTTATTGTGTCATGACCAGGAACATAAGTACGTGCGATACACAACCTCGAACCACGAATTGCTCCAAGTTGACCCATGGCATGAACATAATAGCTAAAGAGAATACATCAAATGAAAGCGATGCAAACATGAACAAGTGGAAGTACGAATACATATCAACCATCACGAGTCAACAACGACAAAGCTAAAGTTCTACATATAATATGGAAAATCCTCTAACATAGCCCGAGTGGGACCATCTCGGCTATCTCGGTAAAGTCTTTAAACTAAAAAGTAACACAACTCAACAATGCGAAGGTCCTCGAAGAATGAGGACTCACCAACAAGATAACTGGACTAAGCTTTGGAGATTGGCTAATGGCGGGAGGCGGGGTTTGAGCATACGAACTTATATCATAGTGATACAACATAGAGTATGCGGTCGTACTTGGAATGTACTAAGTATGCAAGGTAGGTAAAACATGCGAGTAAGTGTTAGACGAAATCATGCATATAAACATAAATCATAAGTAGTAAGATGATGAGAGTAGGGACTACATAAAAACATGTATAATCATAATTTAATCTCATAGTTGAATAGGATGACCCAAATCTAGAAATAAATTCATATGGCTTGATATATACAGGAAATCATACGTAAAAGCTTATAAACTAATCATTGGGTCAAACATGTTGAAAACATAATATCATAAGTCATAAACATGCATAACTGAAATCATGAGGAACAATGGGAGGAATCGTCTAAACTGACATCATCATGATGAAGCACATAATGCCCCCAGGCTTATCTCACTCCAAGTGGGTAAGTCGTTCCAAGCTTGCCAAGGCAAAGGCGATACTTGTCATGATATCACTAATAAGGACTCATTAGGGTTAACAATTAATATATACCTATGGTGACACATAGTTCTAAGACCTTGAAATTTACCTATACGCAGAGCCTACTCGATGCTGGACACTATTCCAAAAAACATGCACATGAGGAGCTTGTATAAGTATCGTGAAATCATACAAGAAGTTCATGGGCACAGATTAAGTATCATAACATGTGATCATACTTGAAATACTTGACTAGCCATGATAAGGGCCCGTGAGTTAGTAAGTATAAATTCATAAATCTTGAATAAACATACATGCTTTAGAAAATCACCATACTTGAAATTCAAAAATTCATGAAAGATTACTTGTAGGGGAAACCATATCATAAATCACCAAACCATAATTTAGAGCTTGGAGAATTGAAATCATAATAAGATCATAAACTTGACTTTTCATTGAGCTTGCATAATTGGGCATAATTTTCTAAAAACTTGAAATTGTGAATTTATAATGAAAATAGGTATAAAATCTGCCAATAAATCTTAAAACATGCCTTTGAAATATAGAGGAATTGACCCGTAGATAAATCATAGAGAATTTCATAAAATTATAAAACCCATAAGATCATGAACTTGATCTAGAACTTAAATTCATGAAATTGAGAAGAATTTTGAGCATGACAATGAAAGGAACTCTTATTCATAGTCCTACATACTTTGGTAACCTAAATCTACACTTGACTTTGAAAGCCCAAGATATTTGGGGAAGAATTGAGAAATTTCAAGCTTGATATTCAAAAGGGAACTTCTAAACTTGCATGCATGGGATTTAATGAATTAGGATAGGCTAAACTTCCTTAATACACTTCTTTCAGGGCTTAGAACAACGTAATTTAGGAGCTTAGAAGCTATAAATTACAAAAATACCCTTACTAATTTCATAGAAAATTTGACACTACCCGAGATACAATTGAACCAACGGATGCGTCCTTCGATACTACGACCCATTGTATCGCCGTTACTCCCTTCCCAGTTTCTCAAACCTTGACGATGACTCAACAAGATGGGTCATTACTCATCGATAACCGTTACTTCCACTAGTGTAGATATTATACTAAGCCCTATCTTCAAAACGGAAGCTGACCTTAGAAAGCGAAAATCTAAAAGTCCCTTATATTCCATCCATTTAAACACATTCGTCATCAGCGTCGTCTATATTTAGCTTCTTGAATTTCCCCCAACGGGTCCATACCACGAGCCATTACATGTTCCAATGGATCGTTGGACCGTCGTTGTCACTACACCAACTTCTCTGCACCTTTCATAGGTACTAACCACGACTCATTGATCCTTACAACGAGTCGTACCATGACTAGCACCATCCATCACGACAATACGAGATCCAAGCTCGCGAGCTCCAACCTAGGACCCAGTTATGGACCTATGAGCCGTTCCATTGATCATTTTTTCTAGACTTTCTTGGTAGATCTTGACCCACGATTGATCCTACGACTCGTTCTTCTCACCACGACTTCGTACGGCGAGTTGTCCTATGAAATTTTTCCCTTTTACGCACGATCACATTTCCAATCCCTAGTCTAGTCTTAGGGGCTCTTGGGGTATTATAGATTAACTTTGTTTATGATTGTTATGCTATTCATACTTTCACTTATTTTCATGCTTTGGGTGGAATTCTACTATAAAGTATACTCTTTTGTTTTCAAGTTCATGCCATGGAGTCGACTTGGAGCTCTTCATGGTTCTAGGTCCCACGTCTCGATCTGGAGCCCCAGCTAGGATCGTGGCTTTGGCCCATCATAGCCAGAGTTTAGAGTGTCCTAGGGTGTTTGAAAGGCGCGTGGAGTAGAGTCTTTCATGGGTGTGAACGCGCCACACTTATGGGGAAAAGAAGGCTAAAGAGCATTTTTAGGAAATTCCCCTTCTTTCATAGATTTATATCGTGCGATGAAGTATCTCTCTATCCTTCTAACTAATTCTATATGCATTTGTAGAAATATGTTCCACGCCTAGTGAATGTCAGAAGAAATAGCAATGGAAATGGCCATGACAATGGCAATGGAGCCGGGCATCATCAAGCCCCATCAGCACCAACAGATCCTATGCCCGAGTAGGTCACTCATGCTGAGTTTAGAGTGGCATTTTAGATGTTGGCACAGGCTATGACCTCTCAATTCAAACTGACAAGTGGTGGCTCATGTTCCTCGAAATGGGAACACAACAACAACTAGAGTTGGGGACTTTCTCAGGATAAATCAACCTGAATTTCTAGGTAAGTGGATGAGGACACTGCGAATTTATTGAGGAGGTGTGAAGATCACCCAGTTATGAGGTGACTTTATAGGAGAGTGCGGATTTAGCCTCCTATTAATTGAAGGGGTGTTTCTTACATATGGTACCATCAGTGAAAAAAATGGTAGAGCGGTGGGAGCGGTTCGTGAGTTGAGATGATGCATGACCGCCTTCTTGGATAGGTTCTTCTCTAGAGAGTTGAGAGGCAAAGGCAGCAGAGTTCTTCAACTTTAATTAGCACCACATGACTATCCAAGAGTATGTCTTAGAGTTTACTCGGTTGACCAAGTATGTGCCAGAAATGGTTGCGGATCGAGAGGGGCTCGTATGAACAGGTTCGTGAATGGAGTATCAAACTCGCTAGTCAAAGTGCGAGGATCATTATGCTAAGCATTGATCTAGACTTTTCACGGTAGTCATATATGCCCAGCAGATAGAGTCCAACCACATGAAGGAGAAGGAAAGAGAGGCAGAGGGCTAGGACGGGAGTTACGGACTGATTTCGGCAGAGGTCAGGTGGAGGACATCATCGGTAGTCCCACTAGAGGTCATTAACCCCGGCGCCATCATCATCCAGTGTTCCATCCAGACTTAGGCATGATTATAGGGGTGAGGCATCAGACTACAGAGGTTAGAGGTAGGTGGAGGAGAGCCCAATATTCAGTTTATGGCGGAGTGTGATAGCACGCACACCGTAGAGTTCCTAGTGGATTCATATGTGTGTTATGAGTGTGGAAAGCCCAAACATCTACTCAGAGACTGCCTTGCCCCAGCTAGTCAGGGCCCTAGTAAAGGCCGTGACCTAACCACCATTTCAGCGACTCCACCTCCATGCTCGGCTCGGTAGGGTGCTTATTGGGTGCGGTGGTGGTCGCCATCATAATAGATTTTATTCCCTCTCATCCCATCAGGAGTAAGAGGTCTCTCCAAATGTGGTCCACTTGTATGTTACAGTATTCCATCTTGATGTGTAGGCATTGTTCCATCAGGTACTACCTTATCTTTTGACTCCTTATGTTGCTATTATTTTGGGTAAATTCAAAATCCTAGAAGAACCTTTTATCTCTAGTCTGATCGGTGCCCAGGTTATAGCTCGATGGGTGTATAGAAATTTCCTGAATTTTCACTTCAGCTGACTTAGTAGAGTTAGAAATGACTTGTTTTGATGTTAACTTCGGTATGGATTGGTTGCATGCATGTTATGCCTTAGTAAATTATAGAACTCGTATGGTAGAGTTTCAATTTTTCGAGTGACAGTCTTAGAATGAAAAGATAGTTCGAGATGTGCCTATGGAGTCGTTTCTTTCCTATCTAAAGTCCGAGAAGATGATTTCTAAAGTTTGTGTATACCATCTAGATGCAATGTTCGATACCTCGACTCTTGATCAGTTCCTACAGTGTGTGAGTATCTAGAGGTGTTTCCAAATGATCTACCAAGAGTTCCGAGTTGGAGATTGACTTTGGTATCAATCTTCTCCCTGATATGCAGCCTATATCAATTCCTCCTTACGAATGGCTCCAGCTAAGCTTAAAGAGTTAAAAGAGCAGTTGAAAGATCCCCAGATAAGGGTTTCATTAGGCCTCGTAAGTCCGCATGGGGTGCTCTCGGTTCTGCTTTGTTCGAAAGAAGGATGGTTCCATCAGAATGTGCATTGATTATCGTGGGCGGAACAAAGTCACAATCAAGAACAAGTATCCCCTCCTAGAATTGATGACTTGTTTGACCCAGCTTTAAGTGTAAGTATTTCTCAAAGATAGACCTGGAATCCGACTATCATCACCTCGAGTTAGAGAGAGTGACATTCAAACTGACTTTCGGGACTCGGTATAGTCACTATGAGTTTGTAGTTGCCTCTAGACAACTTAAGACTCACAGGAAGATACCCAATGCATGACCGAGTTGGAAGCGGTGTGTTTCATTTAAGATTTGGAAGCACGACCTGTATGGAGTGCATGTGGATTTGTTCAAAGACCACAAGAGCGTTGATATGTTCACTCAAAAGGACCTGAATTTGTGACAAATGAGGTGGCTAGAGGCTTCTCAAGGACTATGACATGAGTGTCCTTTATCATCTGGGCAGAACCAATGTAGTGGCGGATGCCCATAGTAAGTTTGTCCATGGAAGTGTAGTGTGTGGAGGATGGGAAGGAGGAGTTAGCAAGGGATGTCCATAGGCCTTCTCGTTTAGGGGTTCGCCTTGTTCACTAGGCGAGACGATGGCATCATTATTCAGAATAGTTCGGAATCTTCATTGGTGGTCGAGGTCAAGGCTAGGCAAGATGAGGTCCTATCTTAGGATAGCTAAAGGAAGCTATCCAAAATTATAAGGTGGAGGTCTTCTCCTTAGGGAGAGAGATGGTGTACTTGTTATGAGTCATTTATGTGTTCGGGGTGTTGATGCTTGAGAGAGATGTTGTGAGGAGGCTCGTGGCTCTCGATTATTCTATCCACCCAAGTGCCACCAAGATGTACCATGATAAGGGAGGTCTAATAGTGGAATGGCATGAAGAAGGACATAGCGGAGTTTGTGGCTAAGTGTCCAAAGTATCAACAAGTGAAAGTTAAGAATCAGAGACCTAGGCATATGCTACAAGACATTAGTATCCCTACTTGGAAATGGTAAGAGATCAACATGGACTTAATCACGGGGTTTCCTAAATACGTATCGATAATATGACTACATTTGGGTTGTTTTAGATAGGTTGACCAAAACAACTCATTTTCTAATCAAAAACTATTGATTCAGTCGAGGACTATGCTAGAAATTTGTACACTTGGGGAGTTAGTTGGCTACCATGAGTTCTATGTCCATCATGCTCGGATAAAGGTATAGTTTACATCACAATTTTGGAGATTGTTTGAAGGGACTTGGTACTCAGGTCGAGCTTAGCACGGCTTTTCACCCTTAAACAGTGGTTAGGGTGAGGATCATTCAGAAACTTGAGGATATGTTGAGCGTGTGTAATTGACTTCAGGGTAGTTGGGATGATCATTTCTCTCATTGAGTTTGCTACGATAACGGTTACCACTCAGCATTTAGATGACTCCGTTTGAGGCTCTTTATAGATGAGGTATAGATCACCTACGAATGGTTTGAAGTAGGCGGGCCCATTGATAGGGCTAGATTTAGTTCGTGAGGCCATGGAGAAAGTCCCACCTTATTAGGCAGAGGTTGAAAATAGCTCGAGTCATCGAAATAAATATACGGATATTAAATGGAGAGAGCTTAAGTTTGAAGTTAATGATTGGGGGTTTATAAAGTTGTCTCCCATGAAGGGAGTGATGAGGTTCGAAATGTAATTCCCCGAAAACTCAAAGACTAGACCCGGGACTTAAATTAGAAAATTGGAAAATTTGCACTTGTTCTGTGACCCATGGCGAGGTGCACCACAGAGTCGTTAAGTGACTGCTTAGTGAGGGCTGAGACTTAGTTGAAAATTTTAGAAAGGTGTGACCACGGAGTGTGACCACGAGTCATTGTCAACACCACCGAGTCGTGGGGTGCCTAGAGCAGGTTTGATCAAGAGTTAGAGGAGGTGGTAGTGTACCCAATGATCTTTACCACAACTCGTTTGGGATACCCTTGAGTCATGGGTGCAGCTGGGGGACTCAGGGAAGTGTGGGGAGGTGTAGTCCCACCGAGACGTGACCATGAGTCATGATCACTAACCACCACTCGTTAGGTCCTCATGAGTGACCAATAAAGGGAGTTAGACGTGTACCTCACGAGAGTGTGACTGAATAACTGACCCATTGGGTCACCCGTGGGGACTAACGATCGGTTTTCCCCTGCGAGTTTTTCAAGAGGTATTTCGGTAATTTCTACCCTCCTAGACTATAAACTACATCATGTTAAGAGAATATTTCTAGATTATTTGAGGGTTAAACGGGTTCTTTCCTCATTCTCTCCATTGGTCTCACGAAAACAGCATAGGAGTTCTCTCGCCGCATTTCCAAGCAAGAACTAGGGTAGTCTATTTCTCCTCGATTTATCAAGGAAATTCTTTGGGCTTCTTCACTAGGTATGTGGGATTTCAACAAGAGAATAATTCTTTCCTTGTGTCCCAAAATTACTCCTACTTTTCTCTATAAGTTCTGGCCTTGGAATTATCGAATGTTAAGAAATTTTAGTCATATTTTGTTTAATCCATATGGAATGTTACTTCATTTTAGTTATAGATATTTTCGACCAGTTTGTGGCGAAATGATTTTTATTCTGTCAAGTGAAATTAGCCATATTTCTTGAACAAGAAAATCTTATATTTTGCAATAGTGTTGAATATTGAAAATTTTCTACAGATTCATCGTGTTGGGGACTCCATGTTGTTAGTGGAATTGAAACTAAAACATATTATAGTCGGTTAGGTTTTAGCCAAAATGTTAGAATTCTTAGTGTCAGTCAAAATGTCAGGCGAAGTCAGACGACTCTGAGAAATTCCGAGGTGTCGGTAGTTTCTCCCGGTTATCGAGAATCGAGATTCAGAACTTCCGGTTTAATTGTCCATTAGGAGGTCATGACATAGAGGATAAGCATCTCTGACCAGCATTAGGACCCCGGCCGCCCAGATTACATTTAGTTCTTTAGACGGTTACGATGCTTCCAAATAAGCAACTCTAACTAGTCTTAGAACCAAGTTCGAGAGAATCTGGTCCGATAAGACTCCGGGGTGCTTTTAGATATGTATCCCTGGCTAGTCTTGGGCCCTAGTTTTGAGCTATCAACTTATGTCAGTCTAGCACTATCCGGTGGGAGTAGGACTTAGCTGCCAAGGCGGATCGAGGTTCTAGCGCATCCAGGTTCCCCGAGGGCTACGTCGTCGTTGTAGTTTCGGCTTTATTGGCACGATGGCCCCGAGACTCTTGTGATTACCCGGTTCATGCCTTTATACCTTGAGTTTGTGGGTCCTACCAATAGGGTATATACATCGGACTCCACGTCTAGCTCATGTAGTTATATGTCGGTTTATAGACTCTCCCACTAGTTAGCTCGAGTCCATTTTAGCTGTTCAAATCGGTACTTAGATTTAGGACATGTTCTCGACCATCAAATAGGGTCTTTTAGGCCATCTCAGTTATTACAGTATTTAGTACAATAGTTTCAACTAGTATTTGCATATGCTTTTGATTCAGCATATTTATATATTGTGTATGGTTCTTTCACTTACTTAGTACATTCAAAGAAATCTTGACGCATACTTTTATGTTGTATCATTTTGTCTGATTGTAGAATCTCAGTCTCGGCCTTGCTAGTCGATCGCTCACCGAAGACTTATTGTTATTCTAGTTAGTGAGTCCTTATTCTTCAAGGACGGAAATTATTTAATTCGATTATATTTTCTTTCCTTCTATTTAGATTTGGAGTTAGCTGAGGGCTTGTCCAATAACTCATCAATCGTGGCTTTCAGACACAAATTTGGTTTTCAGACTTGTAGCTTTGTTCAAATATTTTCAAATATTATGAACCAGTTTTATTCTCTCAATTGTTTAGATCTTTTCTTTAAGCTTTTGCTGTAACGTATATGACACTCGGAATTCCAGTGTATGATAGACTAGGGGTTGACTTGGGGTTAGTTGTACCTCCAAAATGCAGTGTCTGTCCAGGGAGTGTACTTCGGTGCGTGACAAAGCTTAGTATCAGAGCTGTAGGTTTAGAGTATCCTTGGATGTCGACGCATCAAGTTGAGTCCTCTTCTTCATGGGTGTGAAGTGCGCCCGCTGTGACGGGGAAGTGCAGTGCTATTAGAAAAATTCCCTTTTATTTTATACTTATTTTCATGCATTAAATTCGGCTCAAAATCATTCTCTAACTCGTGCTCTATTTCCTTTCGGTGAATCATGCCTCCACGATGTGGTAACGAAAGAAGGTTTGGTAATGCTCACCGTATGCCCCACCAGCCCCCGGCAACCCCTCGAAACTGACTCGAGTTTCTACCGCGAGTTTAGGGCGGCTATCTAGTTGCTCACTCAAGCGTACCAACCGGGTGAACACATTAGGTGTTCCAATAAAACACAACGATTTCATGACGGCCAAGTATGGGACTTCACACAGGATGAATCCCACAATTTTCATGGATCTAAGGTGAGAGAAACCACAAGGATTTATGGATGAGATTAAAAAGATCACCGGGTGCGGTGTCGGTCCTCGAAATCACTTGACTTGGTTGCCTACCGGTTGAAAGAGGTAGCCCCAGTACGATACAGCGATGGAAGAGGAGGCCGGCGGGCGGGATCGGTGGAATGGGTGGAGTCACTATAGCCTTCTGGATAGATTAACACCCTCGGGGGAGCTGAGGAGGTGAAAGTAGCGAGTTCATGAATCAGGCGAAACCCAACGGTAGAGTATGCTCTAGAGTTCACCGGAGTTATCCAAATATGCTCGGAGATGGTGGCCAAGTCAAGGGCATATTGAATTTTGTTAACGGGGTGTCGAACTGGTCCTCAAAGAGTGTAGGAAAATGATGCGATTAAGGACATCCCGATCTCTCGGCCTAATTGTCTATGTCAACGAGATTGAGGAAGAAAAATTGAGGACATGGAGAGAAAGAACAAGTGAGCAGGACTGTGTCAGTTATGGCCACCATAGATGCGCGGTAGCAGCCGCCTGACAATGCTTGAGGCTCTAACACCCGGCTCGGCTAGTGTCCATACCTTTCGGTCACTTGAGTTGGAGATTGGAGCATCCAGCTCTCAATCCCGAGCTATAGTTTTAGTAATAGGTATCCGAGTAGCCCAGAGTGTGGCTAGGGCCACCCGAGGAGAGTCTCTTCGGGGTCAAGAGGGCTATTTTGGTTATAGTCGGCTTGGTTATAAGCAATAAATGCCCAGACGACGGGGCGAGGAGGTCACAATCAACACCTCAGCAACTCCGGCGGGGAGACTAGATTAGCGAGCTAATACATCGGAGTACGAAGGGTGGTCAACACCAAGCCCTTTTTATGCATTGTCCTCTCATCAAGATCGAAGAGCTCACTGACGTGGTTATGGGTATGTTACGTCTTTTCCACCTAGATAATATGCCCTACTTGATCAAGGGCCACAATGTCATTGTGACTCCTACCACATAGCATTCTAGTTTAATCTGAGTCAAGAGGTCCTCTTAGAATCATTTTAGTCTCCACCCAGTTGGTGAGTCGATTGGGAAACCCAGTTGGGTGTATAGAAAGCTGCCAGTCTCAATCTTCAATAGAGTCATTCAGTGATCTTGTAGAGTTAGACATGGTTGACTTCAACCTCATTCTTGGCATGGATTGGTTACACTACGGTTATGCCTCAATCGTCTCTGAACTAGAGATTCGTTAGGTTTCAGTACCTTAATGAACCTTTTTAGAATGGACGGGAAGTAGTTCAGCGCCTAAGGGTAGGTTTATTTCCTACCTTAGAGTAGGATATAGGATGTATTTATCATTTTAGTTCGAGTCCAAGGATTCGACTACGAGACCCAAACTATCCCGATCCGGTCCATTTGTTGTCGGTGAATTTCTAGATGTGTTCCCAGAAGATCTTCTCGGAGTTCCTCTAAATAGGAAATCGACTTTGTTAAAGACCTTATTCTAGATACTCGGCGGCTCCATCCCTCATATAGAATGGATCCAAATGAACTTAAAGTGTTGAAGGAGCAGCTAAAAGATCTTCTTGATAAGAGTTTTATGGTCCAATTATCTCTCCTAGGGTTCTCAATACTATTTGTGCGAAGAAAAGACGGTACCCTAAAAATGTGCATGGGAGTACGTTAGTTGAACAAGGTCACGATCAAGAATAGATATCCCCTACCCAAAATTGATAGCCTGTTTAGCCAACACGAGGAGCTAGTTGTTTCTCAAAATGGATCAAGGGCAGGTATCATCAATAAGTCCAAATAGTGTGACATACCAAAAACGGCTTTGAGGACTCGGTATGGATTTGCTATGAGTTTGTGGTTATATCACTTCGGACTAACAAATGCCCTGCTGACCTTTATGGACTACGATGAATAGACCTCTTCAAGCGATATCTGGATATGTTCGTCGTGTGTTTATCGATGACATTACATTACTCGAGAAGTGAGGAAGAGCATGCTAATCACACAGAGGATAGTGCTTGGACACTCAAAGACCGCCAATTGTTCGCCAAGTTCAGCAAGTGCAAATCTGGTTGAAGTAAAGTGACTTTCTGGGTGTGTGGTCTCGGGTGAGGATGTTGGGTTGATCCCAAAATATAAGCCGGTAAAAGACTAGCGAGACCTACGTCCCCAAATCAAAATTATAAGTTTCATGGGTCTAGCCGGGTATTACCGATGTTTTGTGGAAGGGATTTTCTTCTATAGTGAGTCGGATGTATGTAGAAATTAGTTTCAGGCCAAAAACTCGACTCACTACCACTCCATTGTTGACCATCTTGCAAGTATCAAATGGATTTGTAGTATATTGCTGCGCTTCTAGAGTTGGACTCGATTGCATTACGATACAGCGGGGTAAGGTGATACCGCCTCCTGAACGGCTGAAAGTTCATGAAGAATATCAACTCATGACTTGAGTTGGCAGTGACGGTGTTTGCATTGAAAATATGGAACTATACGTATCAGGGCTCACATGGATGTTTTTATCGATCACAAAAGCCTTTAGTATGTATTCGGTTAGAAGGACCTAAATCTTCGTTAGAGGAGGAGGTTAAGAGCTCTCGAAGGACTATGACATGAGTGTGTTATATCAGGGGCAAGAAAGCCAATATGGTGGCGATTCCACGAGTTTCTATAGGTAGCGTGACTCATGTTGAAGAAGGAAAAAGAGTGAAAGATATTCTGACTAGCTCGATGAGGGGTGCAGATGGTTGACTCGGCTAAGGGTGGAGTGGTGATGCAAAGCGGGTCAAATTCCTCTTTGGTTGTTGAATCTAAGTCCAAATAGGATGAAGATCCCATTTTACTTAAACTTAAGGAAGCGGTTACGAGGAAGAGGTTGAGGCTTTCTCAAAGGGGGAGATGGTGTGCTTTCGTTACCATGGCGAGATTGTGTGTACCAAACATCGGTTACTTGAGACAGAGATATTGGCTAAAGCATGACTCGAGATACTCTTTTTAGTTATAAAAATATACAGGGATTTGTGGGATATTCTGGTGGAACGACATGAAGAGACATCATTGAATCCTTGGCTAAGTGCCCGGGCGTCGGCAAGTCAAGGTAGAACACAGAGACCAGGGAGTGGAAGGCAGGGACATCCAGCATACCCACGTGGAAGTGGGGAAGAAGTGAATATATGGACTTTATCCGGATCTACCACCTCAAACTCTTCGGCAACATGATTCTGTCACAGGTAGTAGTAGGCTTAGGATGACTAAGTCATCACACTTCCTCTAGTTAAAACTACGGTGGGTTAGGACTATGCTGAGCACATATCCAAAAATTGGTCAGAATTCATGGGGTGCCATTATCCATTACTTCAGACAGAGGTACCAGGCTCGCTCAGCATTTTTGGAAGTCTTTCGAAGGGACTTGGTACCCCGGGTCAAGCTCGGCACAACTTTTCACCCTTGAGACGAGATGGGCAAAAATTTGAGCAAACTATTAAGTCCCTAGAGATATGTTGAGAGTGTGAACAATTGATTTCAAGAGGCGGTTAGGATGACCAACTTTGCCTTTCATTGAGTTTGCATACAACAACAACTACCACATTCCAGTCATCGAGATAGCCCCGTACGAGGCATTGTATGAGTAGGAGGTGCATATCTCCTATTGGGTGGTTTTGAAGTTGGTGAAGCTACTATAATCGGGAACGACTTGGTTCATGAAGCTATGCAAAAGGTACGGCTTATCGAGAGAAAGATTGAAAAGCGGCCTGGCCAGTGAAATCTTATGTTGATGTGAGGAGAAAGAGAGGTGGAGTTTCTTGTGGATGAATGGGTCTATGCGAAAATTTCACCCATGAATTCGGCGAATTCAAAAGGTAGCTTATGGTGGAATTACCTTGAGTGGCATCGTGAACCCGGTATTCCATGTGTCACTATTGAAGAAGTGCGTCGGTGATCCAGACTTCAATTGTGTGTTCAGAGTAACTGCATGGGTGAAGAATTACTCTATGAGGAGATCCCAATCTTGAATCTTGATAAATTGAGATAACAATATGCAGACAAGAGAGAGTAGCTTAGGTCAAAAATGTGTGAAGTCTCAAGGCAGAGTTGGGGAATGTGAGAGAGGCCGAAGTGGATATGATGGCTAGATACCTCCATTTTGTTCCCTTCCCACTTTCAGGTTTTAGGTTTAAAGGTATCAAATTCTCCTCAAAACGGCTTTTAGTTCTTGTGCTTTAGTTTCTATCATGTAAATGAATATGTGCATGATTAGTGAGAATAGTTAGTTGATGACCCAATCCGAGAGGTAGTCATTCCGCTAGTTTCGGCTTTCCGTGATCGGTATTTTTGTATAAAGATTGCCATTCTATGCTTTCCTTTGTGTGTTTTCCAACATTCAAGAACGAATGTTCCCAAGGGGAGATATTGTAAAGCCCCGGAAACTCAAAGACTAGACACGGGACTTAAATCGGAAAGCGAAAATGCGGAGTCGTCGAATGAGCCGTGCGTGACCGTGGGGAGGAGGTGACCACGAGTCGTTAAGTGACTCGTGGTGAGGGCTAGGAACTTAGTTGAAAATTTTGGAAAAGGGGTGACCATGGGCATGACCACGAGTCTGGTCCATACCACAAGTCATGGGGTGCCCCGTGGTCGGGATTTATCAAGAGTTAGGAGTTCGATAGTGTACTTGATAGGTCCTCCTGCAACTCGTTTTGGACACCACAGTCGTGGTGTCGGCTGTAGGGACTCCCGGGAAGCATGGGCGGTGCGGTCACGAGTCATGGTCACCCCAACTACGACTCTTTAGGTCCCTACGTGGTGACCTGCGGGAGTTCCATGCGGTGTACCTGAGTGTGACCACGGGTCGTCACTAACCACGAACCGTTAGGTCACCCGTGGAGACTATCGATGAGTTTTCCCCTACGAGTTTTTCAAGGGTCTTTGTTAATTTCCCTGCCCTCCTAGACTATAAACTACTTCGTTTTAAGCATATTCTAGGATTATTTGAGTGGTTAAACGGGGTTTTTCCTCATTCTCCCAATTAGAACTCACGAGAAAATAGTGTGAAGGAGTTCTCTCATAGCATTTCAAAGTAAGAACAGAGGCAGTTTTGTTTTCTCGATTTCACAAGGAAATTCTTCGGGCTTCACGAGGTATGTGAAAATTCAACAAGGGAATAATTCTTCCCTTGTGTCCCGAAATTCCTCCTACTTTTTCTATCATTTCTAGCCCTAGAATTATCAAATGTTAAGAAATTTTAGTCATACTTCATCTAATCCATTGTGGAATTTTTACTTCATATTAGTTATAGATATTTTCACGAGTTTTTGACTAAAATGATGTTTATTCTGTGAGAAGTGAAATTTGTCCCTATTTCTTGAACTAGAAAATCTTGAATTTTGCAATAGTGTTGAATATCGAAATTTTTCTTGATTTTATCAATGTTGGGGGCTCCGTATTGTTAGTAGCATTGAAACCAAAGCAGTTATAGTCGGCTCGGTTAGCCAAAATGTTAGGTATTTTTCGGTGTCGATCGAAATGTCAGGCGATCAGGTTTGACTACGAAATTCCCGAGGTGTTAGTATTATCTCTCCATGTTGTCAGAATAAGATTCGAGAACTTAGTTTTAGTGAGTCCATTAGGCAGTCATGAAACTTTAGATAGCGAATCTGACTAGCCTTAGGACCAAGTTTCATATTACATTTAGTTCTTTAGGCGTTTATGACGCTTCACAGTCACGCGGCTTTGACCAATCTTATAACCCGGTTCAGAATTCGGTCTAATAAGACTCTTAAGGTGATTTCAGATATGTATCCTGACTAGTCTTGGGCCCCATTTTTGAGCTACCCGGCAAGTAATTAGTCTAGGACTATCATGTGGAAGTAGGACTTAGCAGAAGCGGGGTAGGGTTATAGGGTTCCCCGGGTTCCCGAACTACGTTGCCATGTGAGTTTTAGCTTTATTGGCCTAATGGCCTAGACTCTTGTAGATTACCCAGTTCATGCCTTTATACCCTGGCAAGGTATGTTAGGTCCTACCGATGGGGTGTAAACATCGGACTCCACGTTTACAGCTCACGTAGTTATATGTCGGTTATAGACTCTCCAATTAGTCATCTTGATTAACTTTTGAGCTCACAATTGAGATTAGTACTTCCAGATTTAGGACATGTTCTCAACCATCATATAAGGTCTTTTTAGGACATCTCAGTTATTACAATATTCAGATAGAAGTTTCAACTGAGTCGGTGCATGTCTTTTCGAGTTCGGCATATTTATATATTGTGTATGGTTCTTTCACTAACTCGGTACATTCAGAAATCTTGACACATACCTTTATGTTGTATCATTTTTATGAGTGCCAGTGCCGGCAGGATCTCGGTCTAAGCCTCGCTAGTCGATCGCTCACCGAAGACATCCACTATTCTAATTGGTGAGTCCTCATTCTTCGAGGATGGAAATTATTTAATTCAGTTATATTTTTCTTTCCTTGTTAGATTTGGAGTTAGTTGGGGGCTTGTCCCAACAACTCATCGATCCATAGTGACTTCGGTCTGATTTGGTTTTCAGGCTTTTAGCTTTGTTCAAATATTTTTCAAATATTATGAACCGGTTTTATTCTCTCAGAATGTTTAGATTATTTCTTTAAACTTACATTTGTATATAATTATATGATACTCAAAAATGCTAGTGTATGATAGACTAGGGGTTGACTTAGGGTTACTTGTGACTCCAGAATGCAGGTGTCCGTCTAAGGTGTAAACTTAGGGCTTTACACGAAAAAAGAAGAAGTTGAGTCCTAATATATTGGTCCTTATAGGATTCTAAGGCAAATTGGTAAAGTGGCATATGAGTTGGAGCTACCAACGGGAGTTGGCCTCGGTACATTCAGTGTTTCATGTGTCGCTTTCGAAGAAGTGCATAGGTAACCCGGCCTTAGTTATTCCAGGTGGAGAGCATAGGTGTAGAAGGAGTAGCCTTACCTATGAGGAGGTTTTAGTTGAGATTGTTGGCCGTTGGGTTCGAAAGTTGAGAAATAAAGAAGTAGCTTGAGTGAAGGTTTTGTGGAGGAATTAGCTTGTTGAGGGAGCTACAAGGGAAATGAAGCAAATATGATGGCTACATACCACATCTTTTCCTTCGGCTCGGTTCAACATGAAGTATCAGTTTAATCCTTAGTACTCTATTCAGTTTCATGTCTTTTAGTTCCTTTCATGTTGTAGCATGTATGTATGATGCATGAATTTAGTTCAGTCATGTGTATTAGATCGGAGTGATCCTCAGTCAGTTTTAACTTCAAATGTTGACGGTGGGATTGTAGTTTCCTTCCAGGCTTTCAATATACTTAGTCTACATTCAAGGAAGAATGTTCCTAAGGAGGATATATTGTAATACCTGAAAGTCCTAAGATCGGACTTGAGGGTTGAACTCGGAAAATTGGAAAATTTGCACTAGGTCACAAAATGACTCGTCATGTCACTTGACGGATCGTTGGAGTGAACCATCAGGAGTGCCATATTAGCGAAGAATCATTGTCGGGGTCATTATAGATGGTGTAGGAGCTGCGTGGTGTGACCCAACGATTTTATTTGGCCCGTTATGTCTTTGAAGTAAGTTGTAGTCTAGGAGACTTAACGGGTGAAGGAATGAGTTGTGGTGTCATTTCACGACTTGTCAAGTGGGTCATTGTCAGGGGTGGATGAGGGAAGGAGGATGGAACTTCCATTGAGTGACTATGAGTGCATGTGATGAGTATTGTTCCACCTAATGACCCGTCAAGTCCTCGATTAGTTTGGGAAGTTCAGGCGCAAAGGAAGATTCCCGGTAGTGGCAACGAGTTAGGACCATGAGTCTTCAATGGACCCAGCGACTCGTTAGGTCCCTCGTTGGAATTGGAAAGTTCACTTTTCTAGGAGAATTATTAAAGGAATTTTCCATAATTCCTAAGCTATTAGAGATCCTAAACTATGTCATTTTAAGCTCTGAAAGGAGTGTTTTAAGGGGGTTTAGCCTATCCTAATTCATTAAATCCCATGCATGCAAGTTTGAATTCCTTGGAAGATCAATACATAAGTTACGTCAATTCTTCCCAATTCTCTTGGGCTTTCAAGACAAGGCGAGTATCACTTTACCCAGGTATGCAGGGTTATGAATGAGAGTTTCCTTTCACTCTCATGCCCAAATTTCTCCTCAAGTTTATGAATTCAAGTTCTAATTCAAGTTTATAATCTTATAGGTTTTTAACTTAATTTTATAAAGTTCTATATGATATGCCCATGGGTCAATTTCCTCATGTTTTTAAATCATGTTTTAATATTTATGGGCAGATTTTATATACAAATTGATTATAAATTCATGATCTCAATTATTAGAAAATTATTCCCTATTATGCAAGTTTTATGAAAAGTCAAGTTTATTATTCATGATTTCAAGTATGATGGAATATCTAGCATGATTAAATGTTTATAAATTAAACATGTATGAATCCATGATTTTGACTTATGAAGTCTATTTCAAGTATGCATGATTTTAATGCTAATAAAGATCGGCTTATCAATATGTTTTGGAGTCAAGACTCCTGACATAGATTATGATATATTTTGGATTTAAGACTCCTATGTCTAGTTATGGCTGAGTCTCCATTGCCCTCATGATTTCGAGTTATTCATGTTCATTATTTATGATATTATGTTTTACAGTTTGACTCAATGATTAGTTTACGAGTTTTTACTTATGATTTCGGTTATGATAAGTCATTTGATTTCTATTTTTAGCTTTGGGTCATTCTATTAAACATACAATATTCGGCTTATGACTATATCGTCTTTAGATTAGATTTCAGCATGTAGTCGCCTCTCATGATCTTATGATTGATGTTTATATGCATGATTTCTGTTAACATTTACTCACCATGTTTTACTTACCTTGCAACTCAATAATTCAAATGCGGCGCATGCTATACGTTGTATCGTTTCATAATCTGATCGGGTGATAAGAACTCAATTTCGCCGTTAGTCAAGCTTCCCGCACTTTAGCTTAGTTCCCATTGTAGTGAGTCCTCATCTTCTGAGAATATTCCGTTTAGCATTTGATTATGTTATATTCGGTTTCAAACTTTGAAGTGAGCTAGTTGGGGTTGTTGTCCCCTTCGGCTCATCGGAACCGGTTTAGAGCTTATCGGACAATATGTAGATTTTTCATCTTAAGTCAGTGATTGACTCTTATTCTGATTGTTATACTATTCATACTTCCTCTTATTCATGCTTCGGTTATTAGATTACGCTTTGCTTATATGCTCTTTAGTAGTCATGTTCATACCATGGGTCGACTTGGAGTCGTGGTTGTTAGGTCAGGTGTCTCGGTCTGTAACACCCTAAAACTTTCCTAGACCAAACTCGGACTAAGCCGCAGAAAAACCAGCAAATTTTATCTCGGGATGACTTTCAGGCAATGAATAATTGTTGGCACCAACGAACCGTTGTATGAGTCATTTTGCTCTACAAGTTTTTATTTGGAAACCAACGAGACATGGAATGACTCAATATGAGGATTAATGAGTCATTATGTCACTGCATTGTTGCTCGATACGAAATATGTCGAGACCTTCCCCCATAACTAACAAGTGGGACTAAAGACTCGTGGTTCATCCAATGAGTCGTTATTGCCACCGTTTCCCTAAACCAACAATCCTTCGAGTCAGAAATGGTGACGGCAGAGTTACCACCACTTTCATGGGTTCTACCAACGAGTCGTTAATTGTCGTCCTTAGTGGGAATCCGAGATTTGTTCAAAAACCCTACCAGTGACCACGAGAAGAATCAACGACCCGTGGGTTCATAGCAGTCTTGGTTCCCTTAGCAGCCAGTCCATTTCCAATGAGCTTAGATTATGGGCCCAAGATAGCGACTAGTCGACAAGTCGTGGTATCGACCAACAACTCATTGTGTGACCCGTTAGATCCCGTTGGGGGAGTTTTCCAGAAATTTAATTCAAGGGCATTTTTGTAACTTTCCACCTTTTTAATCCCTAAACTACATTGTTTTGGGTACATTTTAGGGAGAGAGAATTAAAGGGTTGATCGAATTATCCCTCTCATCTTCTCTCAATTCTCGATTTTAGAACGTAAGAAGTTTCGAGCAGACAACTCAGAGCAAGCTAGGGCTTTCAGTCTTCTTGTAGATTTCTCTTGATTTTCTTAAGAATTCTACTCCAAGTATGTGGGAATTCAACAAAGGGAATTTCCCTTTCCTTATGACCCAACCTCCTTCTAATAATCTATAATAGTTCTAGCCCTGAAGATTAGAAGCATATCTTTCCAGTTGGAATTATGAATATCCTTTTAAATTGAAGTTTTCACTATGTATTAAGTATTTATTATTCTCTTCATGAAATATTGTTTTAGCCACTAGTTTCTATTGATACAATAAATTTAGGTCTTGCATTATTATGCAGATATAAATGTTACTTGACTCACGGTAGTTCTTGATATTTCTATGTCATTACTATCAAGTGAGTTAACGGTCAGTTTGAGTGCTAGTTCGAGTCTCGGTGGTATTAGCCTTTTCAATTTCTTTCGGTAAGTGGGTTGATCGGTTTGACTATAGTCAATTCTTGAGAGACCTCGTGGCACTCCTTAGTATTAGTTATCAAGTTGTTCTTTGAAGCGGTTATGACACTTTTAGACAAAGCAGCTCTGGCCAGTCTTAAAACAGCAGCTTTCAGTTATTAGGTCCTTTAGACTATCGGGAATAACTCCCGGATAAGCATTACATCTTAAAGTCTTGGGACATCGGTTTAGAACTGCTCGGCCTAACGGTCTCGGTTAGGATTTTCCAGTGGGAGTAGGCTTAGCACCTAGCGGACGAGGGGTTCGAGCGCACCTAGGTTCCGAGACTATGTTTCCACTTTAGGTGTTTATCACGAACGGGCCTCGAGCGAGTTGACATTAGCCATGCCTTTATACCACTGGCAAGGTATATTGGGTCTCATTGGGCGTATGCATCAAACTCCATTTTTAGCTCACGTGGTTACACGTTGGTTACATTCCTCCACAGGTAGCGATGCAGTATTTCTTCTCCAATACATCTCGGTCTCGGTTCAATAATTCGAGATTTGAGGATACGTTTATGACCATCGGTCGGTGCTTTGTTTATATTATGGTATCAGAGTTATATCACAAGAACTCCTCAATTTATAGTTGGTCATTTCATGTCATCTCGGCTCAATTATGTATTCTTATTATTTTCCTACATCTCGCATACTCGATGCATTCAAATCTTGATGCATATTTCCATGTTGTATCATATACAGGAGTGCGGGTTCTGATAGCGGTAGCATCAATGGATTGCGGACGATTTCAACGAGATCTACATTAGTGAGTCCTTATTATTTGAGGATTAGGTTTAGTTTCTTTTAGTTCATGTTTTTAGACTTTAGAGTTAGTTGTGGGCTTGTCGACAAATTACCCGATTAGTAGTTGACTTTCGGACATAGTAGTGTTATTTGGTTTGCTATATTTGGACAAGTTCTCGATGTTTATCGAATGTTCATTATTTCAAAATTGGATATTTCGATTATGTTTTCAACTTCCGCTATGTTTATTTAGTTTACCAATGTGATGCTAAACCATGGGTTAGCTTGGGGTCACTCGTGACACCGGAATCTTGTGTCGCGTCCAGGATACAAACTGGGTGCAGTGACAAAACTTGATATCGAGCCCTAGGTTTAGAGTATCCTAGGATGTCAGCTACATCGAGTAGAGTCCTTTTTTATGGGTGTGAAACGCGCCACACTTATGAGGAGGCTACAATGCATTTTTAGAAAATTTCCTTTTTGTTCATACTCCTTATCATGCGTTGAGCTTAATCCCAAAATGTCCTCCTAACTCGTACTCCATCCATTTCAGTGATAACATGTAAGCCAAAAAAGAGAAACGGGAGGAGGAGCGGGAATGCGGAATCAACCTACCCCACCGGCTCAGCGGCCCCTCGGGACGATCAAGTGTCCTTAGCAAAATTTAGAGCGGCAATCCGGCTATTGGCCGGCTGTGACCAACCAAGTGAACCAGCGGTGGTCCTAGTAAATGTGGGCCAGTGCAGCAGCAGCTTCCAAGTTTCATGATTTCACCCGAATGAACCCTCGACTTTTCATGAATAAAGTGAAGGACCCTTAAAGAGTTCATGGATGAGGTGCGAGAAAGATCACCTAGATCATGGGTGTTGGTACGTAGAGATTGTTGGTTGGTACTTTGCTAGTTGAAAAGTGGCTCAAATTTAATACAGTAACCAATGGAAGGAAGGAAACCCAGCAGACGGATCAATAGGGTGGGACGAGTTCTCTATGATATTTATCTAAATATTCTTTCCTCAGAGTTGAGGAGGCCAAATTTTCCATTTATGAATTTGGTAGAGAATAATAGAACAGTGGGAGGTATGCGGCTGGGTTCACTCGGCTATCGGTATGCTCTAGAGATGGTTGTTGGTAGAGCTGCAGATTAACTCAGAATTGTGAAATGGAGTTTAGAACAGTTGTAAAAAATGGCACAGATACAAAGCGATGGCCCTCTCAGCCCTCATCATTCATTCCCAGTGGGAAGCAAGAGGCAGCGTGAAAGTTTGAAGGAAAAAGCGAGACAAGCAGAAGCAGTTTGAATATGACGGCAAAGTCAGGGCGGCAATAGTCTCCCATAGCGGCGACGGCAATACAAACCTCAGCACCGCATCGGCCAGTGCCCGCTATTTTGGTCACTTAAGGATCGAAAGGGTGGATCATCGGCTCCCAATCCCAAAGTCACATCTCCGGCGAGTCATTTATTTCCTTTTAACTCCAAAGTGTGGCAAGAATCACCCAGGAGTGTCGTTTGGGTAAGGAGGGTTTTGGTTATGTCCGATTGGGCGAAAGATTAAGAGATTGTCGTCCCGATAGGGCGGTGAAAACAAGTCAATACCTCAGGCGTGGCCCAGTCTTGAACTTATCGAGCACTGCTCGGGTATGGATGGCGGTCAACGCAAAACCGTTTTTATGTCTTGTCTTCTCGTCGGGATCAAGAGAGCTCATGACGTAGTAATGGGTATGTTGCATCTTTTCCATCTAGGCATTATATGCCTTACTAGATCAAGGGAGCCATACTCTCATTTGTGACTTCTTACATAGGTTTGTTCGGTTCGATGGCGGTCCATAAGTCCTTTTAGAAGCGTGCCAGTCTCTACTCGGGTTGGTGAGTCAGTTAGAGCCAGTCGGTATATAGAAAGCACCCCGAGTCTCGGTGTTGAGTAAAGTCATTCTAGTTGATCTAATAGAGGTAGACAAGGGGTGGAATTCAGCCTCATTTTTGGCATGGATTAGTTACATTCCAAATTATGCCTCGGTGACTACAAAACTATAGTAAGTCAGTTTTAGTTTACCAATGAGCCAGTCTTAGAATGGATGGGTAGTGTTTCAGTGGCTAAGTGTCGGTTTATTTCTACGCTTAAGGCAAAGATGATGATTTTGAAAGTTTTTGCATCTATCACCTAGTTAGGTGAGATTCTAGACATGAGACCCGAACTATTCGGCCCGGTTCAATTGTCGCCGAATTCCACGACATGTTTCTCAGGATATCTTCCTGAAGTCGAGCGCGAAATAGACTTCGGCATAGACCTTCTTCCAGAAACTCAGCCTATCTCTATTCCACATTCTGAGAATGGCTCGGATGAGCTCAAGGAGTTGAAGGAATATTGAAAAACCTTTTAGATAAGGGGCTTCTTCGAGCACAACATCTCTCTATTGGTGCTCTAAGTATTATTCAAATGCCCGAAAGAAAAGAAGGTACCCTCAGAATATGCATTGGAGTACCATCAGCGAACAAAATAATTAAAGAATAGATATCCTCTACCCAAGATTGACTTATTTGATCGGTTTAGGGAGCCGGTTATTTCTCTAGATAGTTCTCGAGATCGAGGATATCATTAGCTTAGGAACGGGGAATGTGACATACCGAAAAATAGCCTTGAACTCGGTATGGCCACTATGAATTTGTGGTTATGTCTTCGACCGACCAATGCTCTTACATATTATATGGACTGATGAATAGGGTATTCCGTCGTAGCTGGACATGTTCGTCATTGTGTTCATAGACGAAATCTTGTTATATAAAAAATGAAGGATTTTACTAATCTTGAGATGTGTGAGAAGACTCTCAGAGGCTTCCAGTTATTTGCTAAATCTAGTAAGTGTGAGTTCTAGATAAAGTCAATATCCTTCATCGATCATGTGGTCATAGGTTGAAGGAGTATACGAGGTAGATCCTCAAAAGATAGCATAAAAGACAGCCAAAGACCCACCTCCCCAACGGATATCGGGAGTTTCCTAGGTTTTACCTAGTTATTATAAGATGTGGTTTATAGAAAGGGTTTTCTTCTATTGTGTCCCCTAAATGGCGGCTCGAAGGCCAAAGTTTGGTGATTGAGATGCATGTGAGGAAAGAGTGTCCAAGAGTTGAAGACTAGACTCATACAACTCGAAAGTTAACCTTTTGAAGGAGCCAGAGATGGGTTCATAGTCTATTGTGATGCTTCCTTTGTTGCTGGGAGTTGTGTTGGTGAAGCAGGGTAAGGTGATAGCTTATGCATCCGGAACAATTCAAGGTTCATGAGAAGAGCACCCGACTCATGATCTTGAATTGGCGGCCGATGGTGTTGCTTTGAAAATATTAGGCTTGTGCCTTTATGGGGTTCACGTGGATATTTTCACCGACCACAGGCCTTTAGTACATGTTCATTTAGAAGGATTTGAACCTGTGCAAAAGAAGATAGCAGGAGTTGACCAAAGACTATGAAATGAGTGTGCTATACCACCACTGGAAAGGCCAATGTGGTGGCGTATGCATTAAGCATGATGTCCGTAGGGCATTTCTCCATGTTGAAGAATGCGAGAGAAAAATTTGGTGAAAGATGTTAAAAGTTAGCTAGGTTGGGAGTTGAGTTGATCGATTTATTTAGGCGGAGTCGTAATCAGTGGGCGAGAATTCTCCCTTTGGTAGTAAAGGTTAAGTCAAAGTAGGATGAAGACCTCATACTCCTCAAGCTGAAGAGCGATTCCTAAGAAAGGAAGTGGAGGCTTTTCTCAAAGGGAGAGATGATATCTTCGTTACTAAAATGAGACTTTGTATTCTAGATATAGATGACTTAAGGCAGTGAATACTAGCGAAGCACCGGCTCCGGATATTTTTATCACTCGGAATTGCCACTAAAATGTAGCATGACCTATGGAAAATCTACTAGTGGAGACCAAGCAGCAGAAGAGGAGATTGCGGGAATTTGGCTAAGTGTCGAACTACGGCAAGTTAAAGTTAAACATCATAGACACAGGTATGACTCAAGATATTAGCATACCCACATGGAAGTGGGAGGATATGAATAATGACTTACGCGCTACTGGGGTCTGCCACCTTTCTTTTCTATTAAGGCTCCATATAGTCCCATTTGGGTGATAGTGGATGGATGACTAAGTCGGCTATTTTCCTGCCAGTTAAGACCACGGACTCGGCAGGATTGGCACTGGGTGTACATCGGGAGATAGTCATACTTCGTGGGTTCACCTTTCCATCATATCATATAGAGTACCAGTTCACCTCCCATTTTTTGGAATTCATTTTGGAAAGGACTTTGTACTCGAGTCCAAGCTCCCGGATACAAAATCAGTTTGCCCACAGCTCAAAGATCACAGGAGCCACTGAATTCGATTGACAATCGGGCAAAGTATCCCGAGCTCGCGGTTTTATGTGATTTGGAGCGAACGTGCTTGATGCCAACTTCGGTATTCAAGAAGTTAGGTCCTAGGAAGCCCTAGACCTACAACGGTGGTTTTGCAGCGACTTGCGGTTCGTTTCATGGCAAGGGCAGACGGCATTGTGGAGGACGTGCTAGTGCAAAGTCGGCTCCCTAATCTTCCGGTGGACTTTGTTGTCTTTGGACTTTGAGCCGGGACTCGGAAGTCCCAGTTATTGTGGGACGACCTTTCTTGGCAGCTAGGAAAGCGCTATAGATGTATTTGCGGGGCAGCTAACGATGCGGGCACGACAAGGTGGAAGTGTTCGATGTGTCTAGGCCCCCAAATTCCACGGCCGTGTAGAAGAGCCTGGGTGATCAATGTGAATGAACAACTGGGTGGTGTTCAAGGCTTTGAACAACGGAAGCTGGAAAGGGAGAGCCCCCGATCAGAGGTAAGCTTGTTGGGGTGGGGACGTGTTGATCAAACGTCCGTCACCCTAGGGGGGCGAATGAGCTCAAATGGCGTCGAGCCGGAGCGGTAAACGAGTATTGCCCAGAGAGGCAACCGTGGAATGTAATTGCATAAATCTTGCCAAGAAGAAAAAAAAGAAGAAAAAGATTTTCAATTTTTATACTTTATATTTTTGTAGAATAGGAGTGTAAATAGAAAAATAAAAATATTGTTATTTCTCCACCTTTGGAATTCCTATTCGATTTAGTGTGTGGTAAGATGTCTACGGGTGTGGGAGAAAAATGCAGGAGGAATGCAAAAGGGAAAAAGCGAGGTAAGAAAATTATTTTAAAGTGGCAAGCGGTGAGCACAACGCGATGGCTCCGTGTCACGGAGGAGGCCTCCGCGTTACCCTCAGCTGGCACGTTGAAGAGGAAATACGGAATTTTAAAAATTCGAGCTGCTGTGATAGCTCCGTGTCACGGAAGGGAAATTTTCAGCGTTACCCTCAAGTGACACGTTGACCATGTTAATCGCGTCGGGTCACCAGGAGTCCTGCAGGCGGGCCATGCCAGATTTTCCCCCTTTTAAACCCAAAGCCCTCTTTCTCTATTTTCCTCTACCTAAGCGATAATACCCCCAAAAATCCCTCTCCCCTCCCAGCGTGTCACGGCAGGGTAAAATTTATCAACTTTTCTTCGTCTTGTCGAATCAAAGGTATGTTCTGAACTCAACTTCAATTTTTAGCTAAAATTGCGGTTTTTAACATGTTTATGAAGAATCCATGCCCATATCAATAAATTGAGCTTAAATACATTTGGGTTGTTGATTGTTGTTGTTCGTAGTATCGTTGTGATCATATGAACTCGTTAATTGCATTCTTAAATGGTGTGTGCTAAATTGTGGTTGAGGATGGATGGTGAAGTTGAATCGAATTGAGAAGAGGAAGTGTAGAGAAAATTGTGGGTATTACATGTTGGGTGAATCGTATGGTGCATGCTTATTGTGTATACTTAAACGATGCAATTCTCAGGAAGGTGCAAATTGGGTGAAACTCCAGAACTCATCAAATTACATGAAAATCGAGGAATTGCTTAGTTGAGTTAGGGAGTATTCTTATTTTTCTTGTTTTTCTTTTAGTTGAATGCCATATAATGAAATGAGTATCGATAGTACGATGGAAATGAAATTTGTCTGATCGAGTAATTACACAGAGTTATCTTGTCGAATTTTAAGAAGGCATGGAAGCGATTTTGTTTGTTGTTTCTCTTTTTTGATTTATTTGTTCTAGATTTTTCTATCTTTTTTTAAATATGGAATAAATATGTTTAAGTTTTGCATAATGTGAGCTAGAAACTAAGTGTGGGGTGGCAGGCAAAACCCAACCTTAGTCAAAGCTCAATTGAAATCGATAACATAGATGCTTCATGCATTTTCTTTGGCAGAAGCCATGTCGGCGGGCGGGACAAAGGAAAGGGCGCATCAACATCGGGCGCCGGGAGAAAAGATTAGGCTGGGAGCGGCGATTGGCGGCACAGCAGTCTGTGGCATGTAATATGGAACAAGATGGGTAGAATGAAGAGGGAAGAAGTGATGCACTTAAGCACAAAGGCAAATGCCCAGGGAACATGTGCAGGCCATTGGCTGCGTTCCCCCGGATAGTGCGAGTTGATGCTGGCTGAGCTCTGTTTCATTTCAACGAGCCCAAAGGTGCAGCTTTGCACTTAGTCCGGATTCTACGCCAATTGGAACTCGAGCATTAGAAGTCACACCGTAAAATAAGGGCCAAATCGTCACATTGAGCCTCACCACCTCAATGCCATCATAGAGTGCAAAATACGGCGCCCATGTACTCCGACAGGCGAACATCACTCCACCTTATGCGGATATCGAAGGACCGCACGTTATGTGAGCCGGTCTGACGCGTTGGAGCGAGCATAAGGAGAGAGGCTACCATCGAGCCTTGTTGCCTATGCGCGAGATGAGCAGGAAAACCGGGAATATGGCTTAAGATCGTTTGCTCTGTTTGATTAGGGGTGCACATGTGAGATGTGATAGGATCGTGTATGTAGTATACGCCCTTATGAAAGAGCACAGAGATCAAATGTTGGGGCGGTGATCATTTCGCCATGAAGAGGCCCGGCGCATCGAGGGCACGGTGCAGTTCGGCGGGGCTGCGGCGGACGTTCTGAGGCCTTGGGGTGGAGAGCCTAGATTACATCCGCCCAGAGATGGAGCGGTGTGCCATTGATGTCACAAAAACAAAGGCACATGACACCACTCATGGGCTGTCCTTACAGTGTGAGCGACATGCTCGGGACCGGATAAATATATGTCACGCATGTTCGGGATGCGGATGCTCCGGCTTCGCATAGGCGGGAGGCAGGCGACGGAGGGCAGTGTGGCGGCTCGGCTTAGATTACCCATTTGAGCGCGAGAGTGTCGGGTGGGCCCGGCTTTTGTGAAGCCTACGAGACGATGACGTCCCGCCGGACGGAGACACGTCGCGAGTTCCGATGTTGGGTGGGAGGAGGATGACGGTGGAGACTCCGCTATGGGGGACGAGGCGGCGGCACGATGAGAAGTGGAATACTTTGGCCATCGGGAGTTTCACAGCCATTTTGTTTGTAATTTGTATGGTCTTGGGGACGGTGTTCGATTACAGTGTGGGGTGGGAGTAGTTAGGTCTTTGAATTTGCCTTTTCGTGTATAGCATTGTATGTTCCTTGCTTTGTTGTCGTGTTGGTTTTAATTTATTTCTTGTTTATTTGTAGAGTTTGATTGATTGTAATATTGTTGTGAAATTGATTGTTGTGTGTTGTGGAATTGTATGCTGGAATGTAAATAGTCTTGTCGAAATCATCGACCATTTTTAAAATTTCCTTTTTTTTTCGTAACTATTTTTCATTTTTGGGTTTCTCGGAGTTTGTTTTCGGTTCTTTTGCCGAGAAGAGTCCCATTAGACAGAAGTCGTAAATAGTGACCCTTCTCTATGATGGATGGATGACGGCCGTCTTAAGGGAATGAAGTCGATAGGAGTAGTTTCGTTTTTATTTTGTTTTTTATTTTTTTCCTTTGTTTGTTTTTGTTTAGTTGGATTGTTGGTTGTATCCCATGCATGTTGCTATTCGATGGCTCCGACATCCGTGTTGCGTGTTGTACATAATAATTATATAGCAAAAATGATTCGTAGAAAGCATGCAGAATTTACGTACATATGTAAGACACTTGTGCGTAGAATTTGATTCGGTGTGATTGAGGCTTAATTTTGAATTCTTGCTTAACTAGGCGATTAAAGATTTCGTGAAGTCATCTTGAATCGAGCATGTGCATTGAGTGTATAGTGAGGAATTGGTCATTCCATGCTATTGTTGATTATCCTAGAACTTGCATGTCGTGTGTGTACGAAACGGAATGAAGGAAGTGTAGTGTAGGAAATGATGTAGGCATTTCTTTGTCAACCAAAAAATTTTCTTGTTTTTCTTTTCATACCCACCTTGAAGATTAAACCTAGTCGGCTTGGGTGAGCCTTTAACCTTGATAAATTTTTCTTTTACGATTTCCTTTGTCAAAAGGGTGCGAACTAAGTGAGCCCCTTCTTTCACCGGTCCTTAGGCCAAGTGAAACTCTTAAGCGCTCAAGAAAAAGTATAATTTTCCCATGGTGTCACAGAGTGAAGTGATAAAAAAAAAGAAAAGTGATGAAAAAGAAGAAAGGAAAAGAAGAGTCAGGGTGAAATAGCGATGTGAAGGAAAGAAAGTTGTTTAACTAAATTTTTCCCTTCGTTGATGCAGTAATGTTAAAGAAAGGGGTGATAAATATAAAAATTAAACTTCAAGAGAAGGAAGAGAAGATAATTTCGGAAGTTGATGGGATGTGAAAAGCGCTTAAGGAAAGTGGTTACTATTATTGGTTAGCCCGGTATATACTAGTTCGTAGCACATTACAACATAGTTAAGTCTATGTGATCTTACATCACGCATCCATATATTAGTGGAATAATACACTAGAGCAAGCTTATGGGTCATGACGCAATGCATGTGGTATTTTGGGAGAGTGAGTGAAATGGGGTGTGTACATATATACCAGGACATGGATTTCCTTAAAGTTCGTGTATTAAAGCAGGGGATATCTCTAGTGTTGTGAGGGCACATGTTTTGATGATAAGGCTGTTTAAAATTATCGGATATCTTGGTCAGCCCAATATGCATGAGTTTTGCCGATATCGAGAGTCGATTCTTGTGCTAAAAAAGTCTTGATTTATTAAGTGTCGTGTAATAATGATGCTATGCATGTCTTTCTTGATGATTTGCTTTGAACATAATGGTATGGCCAGTTAGTTTAATTTGTCGAGCCTAAATAGCCATGAAGGGATACCAATTGCATGAGTTGTATGAATATTGTTCGGGGACGAACAAGATTTTAAGTGTGGGGTAGGTGATAAGGGGCATATTTATATGCCAAACTCGATACTCAAATGTATAACTTTTGTCTTGTTTGTCTAATAAATTGTGTACATTCTCATGTAAATTGTATGAAGTGTGAATTTATACTAACCAACATGATTAGCGTTGTTTTGTAGGAAAAAAATGCTTTTGTTGATGAAAAATGACATGTTAGGAGAAATCGGAACTCGGGATTGAGCAAGGGAAGCCCCGGATGGTGGCGAAGATGGCAGGGGGCTCCGCGATGGGCCAGTGGCACCTTGCCATCGCGGAGCGTTACGCACTGGAATGGAAATTCCAAGTAAATTCAGTGAAGGTAAGCGATCGAGCCGTGCCACGTTGGGAAGAATTTTCGAGATGGTGCATTTCCGAGAGGGTCCTTGGTGCAAGTAGCACGTTAGGCGTAACAAGCGATACCCGCCGTGCCACGTTAGTAGCTTTTTAATTGCACAGGGCGGACAACTTCCGGAGAGCTTGCGTTTTGCACCGTGTCACGGAGCCCAGATCTCACTTGATGCACTCCGTGACACGTTGCTCGTTATTCGGGGAAAAATTTATCCCACTGAAGTAATAAATAGAACACTTAGGGACATTTTCAAAAGTTCTGACTTGGTGGAGCAAGAAATTGGGTTACGAGCAGCATTGAGGACGAAATTCTAGGGTTCTTCTCTATCTCTTTCTTGTTCCTTTCAATTGCTTGTATGATTAACACTTGTTTTAGGATGTTTAATCCACAAATGAGTAGCTAATTCTCACTCTTGCTGAGGTTATGAACTTAGTGTTCTGATGTAATTATTGATTCTTGGTTTTAATTTTCTCTTTTCTTCCATGGTTTGTTCTATTTAATTCTTGTTCCTACTACATTAATGTCTGGCCAATGTTGATGTAAATCCAAAAAGTCGGTTTCACCGAGAGGGCAAGAAATTGGAAAGTTGTGGAGTAATAGGATATGATCTTTTCTTGGTTGGGAGAATTGGGAATTGATTTACCTTCGGGATAGAAATATGCAGAAAGTCGTATTAGTCATGTGTGGAGCTAGGTTTCGTATTGCTAGAACTTGAATTCCTTCTTATCACGAAAATGTAGGTGGAAGGTTCATGATTCTTAAGTTGGGTTAAATACGAGTTTTAATCCATGGCGATGGTCAGGCTAACCTTGGGAGAAAGATAAACCACGTAGTAATAGTTCGTGTCTTCACATGTTCTTCGTAACCTCGGCATGCTCTTAACCATTGTTTAGATTCAATAGTATAGTAGCTTAGTGTAGTATAAAAAATATATTCTCAAGAACAAACTATTTTCGTTACTCTTTGTTGTCTTCCTTTGTGTAGTTATAGTAAATTAACGTTTGAAAGTTTTCTCCCAGTATTCCTATTCACGTAGGTTCGACAATCCGGTTCTTCAAAAGAGCCACTTTATTACTTATGCGACCCGTACACTTGCCGGGCTCATCAAGTTTTGGCGCCGTTGCCGGGGGAATAGGCAATTGGTGAAACTTTAATTTTTACCTTGATTTTAAGTGTTGGTTACTATTTCAATATTTTGTGTTGACAACTTGGTCAACACGTATTTTGCGGAAAGCAGTTACATTGAACAACGGCAAGAGAAAAAGGGTTGGTGGATCCATCCTTAGAGCGAGCGACAATTTCATCGTCAACGGAAAGCTCTAGAGAGAAAACATGATTGCTCGAGACAAGCTATCATGGAGCAGCCACAGAATCCACACCAATAGTGCGGGCGGTTTAGTGCCGGAACTAGCGGCCGAGCCGGTGCGCGATGTGGCAATCCCACAAGCTAAACGATATTTACACTTCTAGCATTCGCAGGCCCGAGCCGGGAGGAGGTTCCGAGCTGAAACAAAAATATGGTGCGATTCTTGCACACAAGCGGGCGATTCACGGGTCTCCTCACGAGGACCCGCAGCAACATCTTCAGAAGTTTCTGGAGATAAGTGACACTTACATCCCCGTGGAGTGTCAACGATTATGTCGGCTTACACTTTTCCCATTTTTCACTTTTGGGAGATGCTAAGAGGTGGCTGAAAGCTGAGCCGCCCAAACTCTATCCTCTCGTAGGATGATCTCGCGAAAAGTTCTTGATCCGATTCTTTCCTCGCAGGTAAACGACAAGGCTTAGATTCAAATTCTAAGTTTAAACAAAGAGAGGGTAAGAATACGCGTATCAAGCTTTCAGGAGAAAGGATTTAAATCATTGTTGAGGACTGTCCTCATCACCATCGGTCAGTAGATGTGTTGGTGCACACTTTTATAGGGTTTGAGACCCCACACTAAAAAAATTTTGCTAGATTCGGCGAGTGACAGAGCTTTAGAAAAGACTTATTAAGAGCGCTATACTTTGTAGCTCGTATTTCGTAATCCCAGGAGTGGAATGCGGACTCTTCAAGGGGGAGGAGCAAGGAAAGCAGCTGGAGTCTTGGAAGTGGATGGGTTTCATTGCTCGGTTTTGCCTGAGATAGGCTTGCCTTGCGGAAGTTCGATTGAACACCACAGCCGGCAATATGAACTTGAACGATCTCAAGCCCGATTAATGCGTGCGGCGAGATTTGGTGTGAAGTGTGCGGGAGCAATGGACACTCGGGTGAGTGTTGTGTGGAGAAAATCCATACTCGGTGAACTTTGTCGGGAATGCACAAGGGCTTGATACCGACGATATGGGAACTACGAAGAAATCAATTGGAGGAATCACCGAATTTCTCTTGGGGTAGCAACAACCATCAAGGGCGGTTCGAGTCGGGGATGCGGCGGAATCCAAGGAGGTACAGAACTATCAAACTCAATACGAAATAACAATGCCCCTCCTCCACCACCATCACCCAGCGTTGAGAGATGTTCAAGCGGCGATAGCCGACGAAGCTCAGTGCGAGTGACCATGTCAAATTAGTGACCGATGTTAAAAATATTCAGGCGGCTACCAAGACCTTTGGGTATCAATTTGGGCAATTTCTTCCCAGACCCGAACACCGAGGCCTAGAGGAGGACTCCCTGGTGACACCGACCCCAATCCCAAGCGGAGTCAATGCGGTGACCACACGAGGAGTGGCTTGCGGTTATAGGAGGTGGAACCCCGAAAGACCACCTCAACGGTCGGGAGTTGCAGAAGTGGAGAGGAGCGAGAATGATGAGAGGAAACACAAAGGAAGCTGAACCGGTTAGACCTCCACCCCCGTTCCCTCAACGATTAAGGAAGCACAAGGAGGTGTGCTTCCAAAAAAGTTCATGGAGGTGCTCGGAAACAAGTACACATTAACTTACCTCTTTGTTGATGTTTTGCGAGGAGTACTAAATATGCAAAATACATTAAGGACATGTTGTGACAAAAGCGGGGCGGCCAGAATATGCCACGGTGGCCCCTGCTGAGAATGCACTTCCCGGATACAAAACCGGTTGCCCACGATGCTCAAAGATCCTGGGAGCTTCACAATTCGGATGACAATCGGGCAAAGTATCGAGCTCGCGGTTATGTGATTTGGGAGCGAGCATTAACTTGATGCCAACTTCGGTATTCAGAAGTTAGGTCTAGGGAAGCCCTAGACCTACAACGGTGGTTTTGCAGCTTGCAGACCGTTCCTTGGCAAGGCCGGGAGACGGCATTGTGGAGGACGTGCTAGTGCAAGTCGGCTCCCTAATCTTCCGGTGGATTTTATTGTCTTGGATTTTGAGCCGAACTCGGGAGTCCAGTGGACGACCTTTCTTGGCAACGGGAAAGCGCTTATAGATGTAGGCTGCCGGGGCAGCTAACGTCTGTGAGCACACGACAAGGTGGAAGTGTTCGTGTGTACAAGGCCCCCAAATTCCTGACCAGTAATACGAAGAACTCTCGTTGATCAATGTGAATGAACAACCGAGTGGTGCTCAAGGCTGAACAAAGAGAGCTGAAGGGAGAGCCCCCGATAGAGGTAAGCTTGATTTGGGGTGGGGACGTGTTGATCAAACGTCCGTCACCCTAGGAAGGCGAATGAGCTCAAATGACGTCGAGCCGAGGCGGTAAACCGGTATTTGCGCGGGAGGCAACCCGTGAGATGTAATTGTAAAATGTACAAACGAAAAAAAAAAAGAGAGAAGAAAAGATTTTCAATTTTTATACTTTATATTTTTGTAGAATAGGAGTGTAAATAGAAAATAAAAATATTGTTATTTCTCCAACTTTGGAATTCTAATCGATTTCGTGTGGTAAGATGTCTACGGGTTGTACGGAGAAAAAAATGCGAAGGAATGCAAAAGGGAAAAACGAGTAAGAAAGAATTATTTTAAAGTGGCAGCAGTGAGCACAACGCGCGATGGCTCCGTGTCACGGAGGAGGGCCTCGCGTTACCCTCCGTGGCACGTTGAGAGGCAAATACTGGAATTTTTTAAAAATTCGAGCTGGCTTGATGGCTCCGTGTCACGGAGAGACCTCCGCGTTACCCTCGTGGACACGTTGTGTTAATCGCGTCGGGTCACACCGGGTCACCGGGCGACCCGCGATTTTCCCCACCAAACCCAAAACCCCTCATTTCTCCTATTTTCCTCTACCCTCCGCGATAATACCCCCAAAAATCCTCCCGTCGCGTGTCCTGCGGCTTAAGGAAGTAAAATTTATCAGCTTTTCCTTCGTCTTAATCGAATCAAAAGGTATGTTCTTGAACTCAACTTCAATTTTTAGCTAAAATTGCGGTTTTTAGCATGTTTATGAAGAATCCATGCCCACTCTCAATAAATTGAGCTTAAATACATTTGGGTTGTTGATTATAGTTGTTCGTAGTATCGTTGTGATCATATGGGCTCGTTAATTGCATGCTTAAATGGTGTGTGCTAAATTGTGGTTAGGGATGGATGGTGAAGTTGAAAAATCAGGTGATGATAAGAGGAAGTGTTTAAAAATTGTGGGTTGTGCATGTTGGGTGAATCGTATGGTGCATGCTTATTGTGTATACTTAAGAAACGTGCAAATTCTCGGAGGTGCAAATTGGGTGAAACTCCAAACTCATCAAGTACACAGAAATTGAGGAATTGCTTAGTTGAGTTAGGGAAGTATTCTTATTTTTCTTGTTTTCTTTTAGCTGAATGCCATATAATGAAATGAGTATCGATAGTACGGTGGAATGAGCTGTACGAAGTCTGAGTAATTACCTGAGAGGTTATCTTTGTCGAATTTTAAGAAGGCATAGGCGATTTTTGTTTGTTGTTTCTCTTTTGGTTAGAAATTTGTTCTAGATTTCTATCTTTTTGTAAATATGGAATAAATGTTTCTGCCGTTTGCATAATGTGAGCTAGAAACTAAGTGTGGGGTGGCCGAGCCAAAACCCAACCTTAGTCAAAAGCTTCAGTTGAAATCGATAACATGGAGTGCTTGTCTGTTTTCTTTGACGAAGCCATGTCGACGGGTAGGGACAAAGGAAAGGCGCATCCACATTTGGTGCCAGTAGAAAAAGATTAAGGCCAGGAGCAGCGGTCCCAGCGGCCTTCGCGGTTCACGCGGGTTGACGCCGCCTGTATGGAACAAGATGGGTGACGAAAGAGGGGAAGAAAGTGGTACACCAAGCACAAAGAGAACAAATACTTCCCAGGAACATATTGCCACGGGGAACCATTGGCACAAGAGTTCCCCCGGATGGGTACCTGAAGTTGATGCTGCTGGGCTACGTTTCATTTTAATGAGCCCAAAGTGCAGCACACTTAGTCGAGAATTCCTACGCCAATTGGAACCCGACATTGAGAAGTCACACCATCAAAATAAGGGCCAAATCGTCACATTGGAGCCTCACCACCTCAATGCCATCATAGGGCGCAAAATACAGACGCCCATGTACTCCGACAGCTGAACATCACTCCATGCGGATATCGGACGCACATTATGTGGGCCGGTCTACAGCGCGTTGGAGCGAGCATAAGGAAGTGAGGGCTACCATCGAGCAGCTTGCCCTATGCCTGAGATGAACGAAGCCGAATATGGCATAAGATCGTTTGCTCTGTTTGATTAGGGGTGCACATGACAGATGTGACCCGGGATCGTGTATGCTTGGTATACGCCCTTATGAAAGGGGCTGGAGATCAATGTTGGGGCGGTGATCATCCGCCATGAAGAGGGCCGGCGCATCGAGGGCACGGAGTACGGATTGGCCCGAGGCTGCGACGACGTTCTGAGGCACTTGGTCGAGGAGGAGGCCTAAGATTACATCCAGCGAGATGGAGCGATTGTGCCATTGATGTCACAAAAACAAAAGGCACATGACACCACTCATGGGCTGTCCTTACGATGGCCGACGACATGCTCGGGACGATTAATATATGTCCGCATGTTCGGGATGCGATGCTCGGCTTCGCGCCAAGGCGGGCCGACGGAAGGGACGAAACATGGCGGCTCGACTTAGATTACCCATTAGGCGAACGCCGCCGGGGCACTATGTCGGGTGGGCCCGGCTTTTGTAGGTACGGACGATGACGTCCCCACGGACGAGAAGACACGTCGCGAGGATTCCCGATGTTGGAGTCGGAGGAGGATGACCCAGTGGAGACTCAATATGGGGGCGAGGCGCGGCACGGCAGTAGAATACTTTGAGCGTCGGGGAGTTTCACAACCACCTTTTTGTTTGTAATTTGTATGAACACGGGAGTGTTCGATTCTAAGTGTGGGGTGGGAGTAGTTAGAGTCTTTGAATTTGCCTTTTCGTGTATAGCATTGTATGTTCCTTGCTTTGTTGAATTGGTTTTTAATTTGACTCTATTTATTTGTAGAGTTCGTTGATTGTAAATATTGTTGTGAAATTGATTGTTGTGTGTTGTGGAATGTGTTAGCCGGTATGTAAATAGTCTTGTCGAAATCATCGACCATTTTTAAAATTTTTTTTTTTTTCGTAACTATTTTTCGTTTTTGGGTTTCTCGGAGTTTGTTTTCGGGTTCTTTTCCATGAGAAGAGTCCCATTGAACCGAAGTCGTAAATAGTGACCCTTCTCTATGATGGATGGATGACGGCCGTCTTAAGGGAAAGGTAGTCGATAGGAGTAGTTTCGTTTTTATTTTGTTTTTATTTTTCCTTTGGTTTGTTTTTGTTTAGTTGGATTGTTGGATGTATCCCATGCATGTTGCTATTCGATGGCTCCGACATCCGTGTTGCGTGTTGTACATAATAATTATATAGCAAAGATGATTCGTAGAAAGTATGCAAATTTAAATACATATATGAACACTTGTCTTTGTAGAATTTGATTCGGTGTGATTGAGGCTTAATTTTGAATTCTTGTAGGCGATTAAAGATTTCGTGAAGTCATCTTGAATCGAGCATGGCATTGAGTGTATAGTGAGAATTGGTCATTCCATGCTATTGTTGATTGTCTAGGAGCACTTTTGTCGTGTGTACGAAACGGAATGAAGGAAGTGTAGTGTGGAAATGATGTAGGCATTTTCTTTGTCAACCAAAAAAAAGAGAGAATTTTCTTGTTTTCTTTCATACCCACCTTGAAGATTAAACCCTAGTGACCCGTTGAGCCTTTAACCTTGATAAATTTTTCTTTTCTGATTTTCCTTTGTCAAAAAGGGTGCGAACTAAGTGAGTCCCTTCTTTTCACGGTCCTTAGGCCAAAGTCGAAACTCGTAAGCGCTCGAGAAAAAGTATAATTTTCCCATGGTGTCAAAGAGTGAAGTGATAAAAGAAAGAAAAGTGATGAAAAGAAAGAAAGGAAAAGTAAGAGTCAAGGGTGAAATAGCCGGGATGTGAAGGAAAGAAAGTTGTTTAACTAAATTTTTCCCTTCGTTAGTCTGGTAATGTTAAAGAAAGAGGTGATAAATATAAAAATTAAACCAAGAGGAGGAAGGAAGAAGATAATTACGGAAGTTGATGGGATGTGTGAAAAGCACTTAAGGAAGGCTGGTTATTATTATTGGTTAGCCCGGTATATACTAGTTAAAGTAGCTTACATTACAACAGTTAAGTACTACGTGATCTTAAATCATGCATCCTTATATTATTGGAGTAAAACACTAGAGGCAAGCTTATAGGTCATGACGCAATGCATGTGAATTCATTTGGGAGAGTAGTGAAATGGGGTGTGTACATATATACCCAGGACATGGATTTCCTTAAAGTTCATGTGATTAAAAACGGGAATCTCTCCCCATTGTGAGGCACATGTTTGATGATAGAATACATTCGTGTCGGATATCTTGGTCGGCTAATACCGTAGGTTTGCCGATATCGAGAGTCGATTCTTGTGCTAAAAGTCTTGATTTATTAAGTGTCGTGTAATAATGATGCTATGCATGCTTCTCTTGATAATTGCTTTGAACATAATCGGTATTTATGACCGTAGTTGAACATCGAGCCTAAATAGCCATGAAGGATACCAATTGCATGGGTTGTATGAATATTGTTCGAGGACGAACAAGATTTTAAGTGTGGGATTGAGTGATAAGGGGCATATTTATATGCCAAACTCGATACTCAAATGTATAACTTTTGTCTTGTTTGTCTAATAAATTGTGTACATTCTCATGTAAATTGTATGGAAGTGTGAATTTATACTAACCAACATGATTAGCGCACGTTGTTTGTAGGAAAAAACATGCTTTGTTGATGAAAAATGACATGTTGGGGAGAAATCAAGAAGGAACTCGGGATTGAGCAAGAAGCGGATGGTGAAGCGAAGATGACAAGGGCTCAGCGATGGAGAGGCGTGTACTTATTTGCCATCGCGGAGCGTTACACTGGAATGGAAATTCCAAGTAAATTCCGATGAAGGTCGCGATCGGGCGTGCCACGTTGGAAGTGAATTATTAAGATGGTGCATTTCGAGAGAGGGTCCGCGATTGCCTTGTGGCAGTGAGCTGTGCTCCGCGATGCACGCAGTGCCACGTTGGTAGCAATTACACAGGCGGACAACTTCCGGAAAGGGGCCGCGTTTGCCCAGGTGTCCACGGAGGCGGTGCTCCGTGATGCACTCAGGTGACACGTTGCTAAAATTGACTCAGGAAAATTTATCCTAGTATAAATAGAACACTTATGGACATTTTCAATAATTCGACTTGGTGGAGCAAGAACGTGGGTTACGGGCAACATTGAGGACGGAAATTTCTAGGGTTCTTCTCTATCTCTTTCTTGTTCCTTTCAATTGCTTGTATGATTAACACTTGTTTTAGGATGTTTAATCCACAAATGAGTGGCTAATTCTCCTTCTTGCTGAGGTTATGAACTTAGTGTTGCATATGTAATTATTGATTCTTTGGTTTATTTTCTCTTTTCTTCCATGGTTGTTCTATTTAATTCTTGTTCCTACTACATTAATGTCTGGCCAATGTTAGTGTAAATCCAAAAAGTCCGGTTTCACTAGAGAATAAAGAGAAATTGGAAAGTTGTGAATTAATAGGATATGCTCTTTTTTTGTTTTTTTAATTTTTTCTTTTGTAATTATTATTTTATTGTGTTAACTGTATTAGTCATGTGTGGAACCGGTTTCGTATTGCTAGAACACAGACCATACTTATCACGAAAATGTAGATTGGAAGGTTCATGATTCTTAAGTTGGGTTAAATACGAGTTTTAATCCATAGGCAGTAGGTTCCGACTAGCAACCGGAGAAAAGATAAACACGTAAATTAATAGTTCGTGTCTTCACGTGTTCTTCGTAACCTCGACATGCTCTTAACCATTGTTTAGATTCAATAGTATAATTAGCTTAGTGTAGTATAAAAATCATATTCTCAAGAACAAACTATTTTTCGTTACTCTGTTGTCTTCTTTGTGCTTAGTTATAGTAAATTAACGTTTGAAAGTTTTCACCCGTATTCCTATTCACGTAGGTTCGACAATCCGGTTCTTCAAAAGAGCCACTTTATTACTTGTACGACCCGTACACTTGCGGGCTCACCAGACTTAAAAAACCAAAAAAAATTGTCTTAGGGCGGCTCGAATAACGGGTCATTTTCGGCACCAACGAGCCATTGTATGAGTCATTGTTTGCTCACCCAAGTTTTTATTAGGAAACTAACAAGAAATGGAATGACTTGTTATGAGAGATAACGAGTCGTTCTATTGCTCGTTGTTGCTCACTATAAGGCTGGTCATTTGAGGAGTAACGAGTTGTTCTATCGCTCGTTATTTCTCGGTCTCGAGAAACCTATCGAGACCTTCCCCATAACCAACGAGTGGGACTAATGACTCGTGTTCATACCAACGAGTCATTTTTTCCACCTGTTTCTTAGACTAGCAATCATTAGGAGTTAAGGATGTGGTGACGACGGGCGGGTTCACCACCTCGTGGGTTCTAACGAGTCGTTGTGTGCATCCCATTAGTGGGAGTCAGAGATTTGTTTGAAACCACATCATTGACCATGAGAGGTACTTGGTCATTTTTAACCCAATGAGTCGTGGTTCCCTTACCGTAGTCTGTTTCAATGAGCTTATATTGTGGGCCTAGGACCAGCATTTAGCAGTGCGTGGTATCGATCAACGGACTCGTTGTGTGACCCGTTGGATCATCGGGTAGTTTTCGAATTTAATTGAGGCACATTTTTTATAACTTCCCACATTTTAATCCTAAACTATGTTTTGGGTGTATTTAGGAGATAATTAAAGGGTTGATCGACTTATCCCTCTTATCTTCTCTCGATTCTCGATTTTAGAACGAAGAAGTTCAGGCGGACATCTGTTAAGCTAGGGCTTTTAGTCTTCTTGAAGATCTCTCCATATTTTTCTTAGGAATTCTACTTGGGTATATGAGATTCAACAAGATAATTTTTCCCCTTGTGCCCCAAATTCCTTCTAATAATCTATAATAGTTCTAGCCTTGAAGATCGAGAACTGAGGTTATCTTTGTTCCCGGATTATGAATATCCTTTTAAATAGAAGTTTTCACTACATATTAAGCATGTTATTATTCTCTTCATGAAATATTGTTTTGGCCCTGAACATATTGATATAGTAAATTGGGTCTTGCATAATTGTGTAGATACAAATATTTCTTGACTCTATTAGTTCTTGAAATTTCCATGTTATTACTATCAAGTGATTTAACCGATTAGGTTTTAGTGCTAGTTCGGTCTAAGTCAAAAATTAGCCTTTTTAGTATCTTGCAATAAGTCGGATTAGTTTGACTATAGTCGGTTCTTGAGAGCTCGAAATTAGTGGTCCTTAGTATTGAATTATCAGAGTTATTCTTTAGGTGTTATAGCCAATTCCAAACAAAACGCTACGGCAGTCTTAGAACATCAGTTTCAGTTATCGGGTCCTTTAGACTCTTATAGTACTTCTAGATAAGCATTCCTGACTTAAGTCCTAGGACATTAGTTTCGAGCTATATTGTGATCTCGGTGGTAGGAGTAGAGAACGCACGAAGCGGGAGCTAGAGATTACAACGCACGAGGTTCCCCGGAGCTACATTACCTCCATAGGTTTTTAGCTCGAATGGGCCTTAAACGAGTTGACACTAGCCATGCCTTTATACCTGACAAGGTATATTGGGTCCTATGATAGGGCATATGCACTTCCATCGAACTCCATGTTTAACTCACGTGGTTATATGTCGGTTATAGTTCCTCCCATTGGCAATACGGTATTTCTAGTGTTACATCTCAATCTCAATTTCAGCTTAGTTTAGTTATTAAAATTTGGAATAAAACATGACCATCGGTTAGTGCCGGTGTTAATATTATGGTATCATAGTTATATCTGAGAACTCCTCAATTTATAGTTGGTCATTTCATGTCATCTCGGCTTCGAGTTATGTTTCTTATTGTTTTCTTATATCTCGCATACTCGGTACATTTAAAGTACTAATGCATTTTTATGTTGTATCGTATTGTAATCTGTGCAAGTTCTCGGTCCTTGGCGGCGTGTTAGTTCCTCATGGGCCGATTTCAACAACTCTATATTGGTGAGTCCTCATTATGAGGACAAGGTTTTAGTTTCTTCAGTTCCTATTTTTGGACTTTAGGATTAGGTTTGGGGGGGCTTGTCATTAACACCATAGTTAGTAGTTGGCTTTCGAGATATAGTAGTGTTTAAGTTTGGTTTTGCTCTATTTGTACAAGTTCTTAGTATTTTAATGTTTATTATTTCGAAATAAATATTTGATTTATGTTTTCAACTTACGCTATGTTTATTCATTTTACCTATGTAATGTTAAACCATGGGTTAGCTTGGGGTTACTTGTGAGACTAGGATTTCATGTCGTGTCTAGGGTGGTTTGGGTCGTGAAAGGTCGAGGGTCTAGCTCGGGTCGTGAAACTATGGATTCATAATGTTGATTTACGAGAATAGAAATCAATAGAAAAGAAATCTTATCAAGCTGGGTTATATGGAAAAACCACTGCAACGGTGGAATGACAACAATGAACACAAAAACGTGTTAGTCGGTAGATTTGACATTACAATCATGGATTGAAACTTCAGTTAATTATAGCGTAATTTCTTTTCCACAAAATTCATCTTCAACGAGCGCGTATATATTTATCATATATAAAAGAGTCTAGGGAAATGATTGTCCGTCGACATGTCTTGCTTCCTCCTAAGGGCAAATTTGTATATTTAAACATTTTTGATACGCCACCCATCGGTTTTCGAGAAAACATTGACATGCAGGTTTTCTTCTATGATAATTGACAACCATGTGCATTGATTCGGAGATATCACGCGTCAAGAGATTGGCATCAATTTACATTTACAAAAGTGAAACATCACTTTGCAACTCCAATATCCTAAGCATCATACATTAAGTAGAAAAGTATGTCCCTGTTTTCTTTTACCACTTCTACATTTTTCATATATGATAAAAAATTGGCAACTTCTTCTTCGTTCTTTCTTTCTTTTTATGAATTGTATTGATGTTTTCCCTAGATGTCATGATCTTTGAAGGTGTTGGTTATTTATTTTGGTGAAATTTGGATTTTCTTACGCATAGTGTGTGGTTGTTTGAAAATGTTTCATCTAGATTTTGTTGATGGGTTATTTTAGTTTTTCTTCTTTTATCGCTCGAGATTCTTCTTTGTCGGGAATATTTCTAACGGCTTGGTCATTGGTAAAAAATGAGTTTTATTTCATTAGTTCTCCTTACGATTAGATAGACAAATACAAATAAGCGAGTACACAAAAAAAGATTTTGGTTCCATTAATTGAATCCTTTTGGTGTTTAAATATTTTTATTAATTACAGGAAGATTTGAATTATTATATATTAAGAAATATAGAGATGAAGAAAATTCATAAAATAATCTTTGAAAATTCATAGCCTTTTTAGTTGTATGATGCAACTGATATAGTATAAAACGAGATCAAAGTTATGAGTCACGTAAATAATATATTTTAAATTGCATATCAACATTCCTTATTTTCAATTCTTGAGCAGTTGTTATGTCCTAAAGGCTGAGACAAATTGTTATTTTATGTAAAGAAGATAAGCTTATTCAAATACTTACTTCATATGTGTGATTGAACTTTACGTTCTCTCTTACATTAAATCATTGCCTCCCTTAAAAAGTAATAACTATGAATTATGTGTTGAATGCTTGTCCCGGTTTGAAACGAGGTTTAAGGTATTGTGGAATTATCTCATATAGAGTTTCTGCAATTTTGTAGTGGTAACTCAATCAGTTTTTGTAAATAACTCTTTCTTTAGATAAAAGACCCACTTATACGCAAAAGCAAGAAGATTCCCATTAATCTTTCAACGTAAGCACAAATCAAAATTTTATCGGTACTTCAAAGGATTGCTTCCTTTGTCAACTTCACTTCTTGAGCGATACTTGGAAAAAGCAACAGTCTTTAAGCTTTGAGAATTGCCAATAGAACAAGTGGCTATAAGTTGTTTTTGATGAAAAAGAGTTACCTATGTTGTATAATACTATTTTTAGAGTTGTATATTGCATCTACAGTGCGCTGAAAATAATAGAGTTTGGTCGTCCAATGCTAATGGTTGTATCATTGGATGAAAACATCTTTAATAAACTTTCAAAACCTTAGTATGGTTACCCTTTTCACCTCAATGCTTATCTTATTTGATTGTTTCATGCTATTGTACAAGTTTCTTTTGAGATGATTGTGGGGTGTAGTTACATCCATTGCTAATGGGTAATGTGCATATACTAGTTCTTGTGAAAAAGATTTTAAATGCTGTTCCCGAGGCTGCTGTGTATATTCTTACTCTGAAACAAGCTACTATTTTTCATTTATATAGTGAGAAAAAAAGTTGTTGTGTATATATTTATATTATAGATTGAAAATTATTGTTATTGGGCCTGTCGACACGGGCTCTTTCATATAGTATGTATGTGTGTGTGTGTGTATAGTAATTATCTGGTGACCATTACTAGATGACTATTTATTCATCTACTTGCTGCCCTACTCCTTCACTTCCACGTGAAAGTGGCGGTGTCAATATCCCATTAATACAGTCCCTTAATATTGGGGTGGGTTCTAAATCTGTTCATGCAAGTATTGCGTAGGTTAGTAATAAAACACGCATAATTTTTTATCCCTAATTCGGATTGAGCAGTTTTATTTTGTCAAAAATTAGACTGAAATATCTTTAATTTGATAGGTAGTAGGCCCCCTAATTTTTTTATAAATTGGTAGATATAATTCGTCATGTCACATCACATACATGAGTTTATTTAAAAATATGTCGTCTCAAATTTCCTCTACATGGCTAAACTTAAGATTTCCATTAAGATATTAATAAAACATAATAGTGTTGCAAAATTTAATACTTACAGTAGTATATAATGGTTGAATATAATTTTCATGGATAATAGGCATAAAAATATATTAAAAAATTCCAATTTGGTTGTCGGACGTCCTCGAAGCGTACGGGTGTTACATGGATGTAACGCCTGGGGATGAAAGAGAAATCCAAGTCTTGAAACTATAGATGCTCCCACAAATATTTGGGTATTGGTCTAACCCGGTGGCTTTGATGGTATGCTTCTTTGTGATTCTGCGTGGGCTTTCCTTTGTGAGCCATCAGCTCCTTTAGGTATCTCTCTTGGACACCCTGCATGTCCATCTCCTCATAAACATGTCTTCCCCTTATTTTTGCCTTAGCACGGTTAAGATAACATGCAGGAAAAGTGCAGCTATTGAGTCTTCTCCTATGGACTCTCTGAAGTAGATCTTAGTATGTGGCCTACACGAAAGGACTTGGCTGCTCGTCACTAGATTTGGATTAAGATCCAGAGATGATAGTCTACGGTGATGCCACCCATTCTGGTGGTAGAATTTGACAACACTAGGAAAAGTGTGGTGGTCCTCCTAGTATTTGGAGTTAAGACACTCATTTCCATCTTCATCCCAGTTGGGACCTTTTGGAGTACTAGCCTTGCCAGCTCGGGGTGCTACTCATTTGGGTTCCATTACCTGTGATCATTAGACAACCGGTTGGTACATGGGTATTGAACAACTTGGAAGCAGAAATTTGTATGCAAGGGATGAGGAAAGATGACACATGTATACGAAGGGATGGACGGCACCCTAGCACTATCCTTTGAACTCAAAGAAGCTAGTTGTTCTTTTCAGGACGGACCAAAGTGCGAGCCGTTTTTGAAAAAGATAGTCATTTCTTGAGTCGTCCTTTGACTTAGACCATCTTGTCCTTAAGTTGAAGACGGAGCGGGGACGGTCTATCTTTCAAGATGGTCATCATCTCCTATGTCAGCCCCAGGAAAGCATGAATTTTGTTATTTTGAGCATTTTCTTTGCAATTTTCAATCATGGGATGGGGTATTTCGGGTCGTCCAATCATATTGGCGGATCCAACACAACATATGCAAGCAATTTCACAATTATTTGTCCAGCTATCAAAATAATCCCAAATTCCCCTCACCCCACAAAAAAATATTTCCAAACATAGGTGTTCGATTTCCCAAACTAAAGATGCAAAATTCACATTGATGTAAGGTAAAGACGAAGCAAAAATAATAAAAGTAGCCAAAATGTGCTCGTTTGTGTTATCGATGAAGAACTATGACCAAGAAGATGAACCCTAATTCCTTGAAGAACCAATGCTTGAATATAAAGATTTTAAGTGTATGTGAGTGTGTATTATGTGAATCCCGATGATGAAGCTCAAGTATAAGGGCAATAATGGAAGTTTTCTATTTCTAAGAAGAAAAGGAGAGCCCTATTCGAGAAGGACATAGAGTGGGCTAAAGTGCCTGTTCAAACCCTTATAATTAAAGGGATGCGGGTTGGGTCGGTTTCCATCGGGCGGGTGTCATTATTAAAAAAGATGACACGCTATTCCTGAAAATCTCCGACTCAATATATAGTAAAAAACTCATGTACCCTTAAATTTTAAGCACAAAGAACTATGTCCAGCAGATGGACCATCAATCTAGAGTACAGTCCACACATTGGACCGTCTGTAACATTCTTTGAAAACCCAAACCTCTCAAACTGGTTCCAAAGTGGCCAGGAAAGATGGATGGTACATTCTTAGAGATATGGTTCGTCTTTCCCATTGTCTCTTGGAATCTTTGAATTTTGTTTTGTTTGAATCAATTTTCTCCATCCCTTCCTAAAAGTTCACACATTTTATATTAACATACATTAGATCAAAGTACTTGGATTTCCTTCCAAAAGTTCTTATTTAACATCACATCACGATGTGGATATTACACATAAGTGTAAGCATCCGCCGTTACTCCTAAAACATCTGATTTAACATTGCGGCATAACGCAAAATAGCAATCAATCAATAGGTGAGTTGTCCTTAGGATGGGACTTCCTCACCTACTTTCTTCCATTCAAACCCATAGTCTTGCTTCACCATCTTCTTATGGATACTAATGTAGGACGTACTTACGCACTTCATAGACATATTTTATAGTTTACTATGTTTGAGAGAACAAATTGTGTGTGTTTTCATGTGTTTATGTTATATATTTGTGAAAATGGCTAACGCATATGATTATATGCTTTTAGGGCTAAAATGATGGATTTGAACATATTTTGAGGCTTTTGAGTCAAATGTGAAGAAGTTGGAGTGAATGATGCAAGGATTGAAAGCTTGAAGCGGCCTTGCTTGGGCATACTGTGCTACCATCCGTGCGAGGCGCCGGTAGGATGGCACACTCTGATGCAAGGCTCCATCATCTTGACGCATTGTCGTGTGCGATGCGGCACTGCGCTGGTGCTACGGCGGGCGCGGCGCTAGCCTTGCGGGGCGTTGGCATGCGCGACACGACACAAAGGCAGCGCGTTGGAATATACGTTACACCAAGGGTATTCATACGACCAAAATTCAAATTCCACTTCAACTAGGAAAAGGAGCTTCAAATCCTAAATCAAATTTTTCAAGGAACAAGAAAAGAATAAATCCACTACTACAAATACTCTTTTATTTTTGTACTTAAAAGCCCAGTCTTAGGGAAGTCTTTTTAGAACAAGTTTGGAGGCGTTTTAAAGAAGACAAAGTTTGAGAATACATTTGTATAGTTTTATTTCACAAGCATACTTTGAGGCGATTGTTGAATTGTTCTTCCTTATTTTTACAATAATCAAGTGAACTTCTTCCTATCATCGTTGTAAGTATTAATTTCTTATTTTGTCTATGAATGCTATTAATTTTCTTATAAATATGATAGGCTACAACTTGCATAATGCTCAAACCACGCAACCGTCTGAAGTATGAAGCGGGCGTTGTTAATAAAGAACCCAGCTAGAGGTTGGGGATCGATCCCACAGGGAATATGGAAGGAAATAGAAAAATGCTAGTGTCTAAGATTTTAAGTCAATTATATCCTACAAGGGCAAATTATAAAAGTAACAAATAACAATGGTGAAAGTGAAGGTTGATTCAAATTAATGCAATTAACTAGGGTTAAGTGATCCCATGGATTCATAACTACTTCGGGTTTTCATGATCTATCCCAATACTTTACTTGTAGGGCGTAACTAGGTTCATCCAAACAGCTGGTTCGTCCCTATTGGATGACTATACTGGAAATCCGCAGGTTAGAGTCTCATGAGAGATTCCAAATTACTTGATTATCAGGTGGCCAAAAATTTGGCTTATCTGGAGCTACGGCTCAAGTTAATACAATGATCATCAAGATCCGGCTTTGTTGTAATTCTCTTTCCTAATCTCACACCTCTCTAAGCTCAGAAAGTAAAGGTCGAGGCATGTCCAAATATTGCACACTTTGGTAAAGCGTTTAAGCATGGAAGAGAATACAATACAAGCGTTTTAATATTGATTTAGAATCATATCGTGCAAACCCTAGTATGTTAATTCACCATGGTTCCCACAACCCTAATTGTAGAGGTTTTAGCCTATCATGTTTATAAGTAAATTAATAGAATTCATAGACAAAAGCATAAATTAATAGTACAACAATGATAGGAAGAAGCTCCCTTGATTGTGCAAAAAATAAGAAACTCCAATTCCAACAACCATCTCCACTTTATGTGTTTGTGAAATAAAACTTTACAATCGTATCTCTCAAACATAATATTAAAATGTCTCCAAACTTGTTCTAAAAAACTTCTCTAAGATAGACTTTTACATAAAAATAAAGAGGTATTTATAGTAGAGATTTATGCTTTTCTTACATTATGGCAATTTGATTTAGGATTTGGCGCTCCTTTTCTTAGTTGAAGTGGGGTGACTTTTGGCCGTGTGAATACCGCCAATTAGCCGCATATGCCAACGCGCAGTTTCTATGTCATGTTACCCATTCTAATGCCTTTGCAAGGCCAGCGCCTCATACTGTTGTAGCGCTAGTATAGTGCGCATGCGCATGGAGATGCGCCAAGATGATGGCGCCTCGTTCCTGCGTGTGCCATCCTATTGTTGCCTCGCGCGGCTGGTAGCACAATGTGCCAGTGTGTCGCTTCAAGCTTCGATCCTTGCATCATTCACTCCAACTTCTTCACATTTGATCAAAAGCCCTCCATCGTTCAAATCCATCGTTTTAGCTGAAAGCATTTAATCATATGCGTTTGCCATTTTCACAAATATATAACATAAACACATGCAAACACACATAATTTGTTCTCAAAACATAGTAAAGTATGGACAAAATATGTCTATGAAGTGCATAAGTACACCCTTCATCATATACATGCACAACTTCTCCCATTTTCATTCTATAAATACTAGCCATACAAATTCCCATCATCTATGGCAATAGTGGCCCTTCATGACTATGAAGGTAAAGCTTTCATTCTTGCCCCAGAATATGATCTTATACTTCTTCAAATCCATAAGTGTCCTCTCGGTAGAAAAAGGTCTCCAAAGGATAATTGGGATGTACATATCCACATCACCAATCCAACAACACAAAATTAGACAAAAGTATAAATTTTTCCAACCTTGACCGGCACATCCTCCACCATTCCTACCGACATTTTTGATAAACTTATTAGCCATTTGGAGAGTCGAATAGAGGTAGGCTTTAACACAGACAATTAGGATTTATTGTATACATATAGGGGCATAAAATTTATATGAGCCCCATTATCACCTAAAGAATTCAAGAAATCATATCTTAGATTAGGCAAGGCATAGTGAAATCACGAGAATCACCCTTTTTCTCAACACTAATGGCAGCAACAATGGCACTCACACAATGTGTCACAAGAACCAGCTCTTCATTATCACTTTGCAACTTCCTAATCATCAATATATTTGGAAATTGCTTTGCGAGAACTCATCATCTCCTTAATTGCATCGATAAATGGGTACAATTGTGGCTTCTTGATCGTTCAATGTATTTCTCAACTTTTGCATCAAGATCCTATTTGGCCAGCCTTTGTGGAAGGGGTGCAAGAGAGGAAAATATTTAGCAATGTCATCCATACCTCCCTTATCCTTCCCCACTTCCTTTTAAAGCAACTATAGCATCTTCATCAATTGCCTTTGCAGTGGCTTCTTCACTCTTATCATCAATAGTCTCACCAACATGTAGCTTCATCAACCCCTCGCTTTGATCATCACCCTCATGCACATTCTCAACATCTTTACCAACCATACTATTAATAACCTCACCACACATGGGTTGGACAATCTTTCCACTCCTTGTGACAATGGCCCATACTGCTTGAGCACTAGACGTGCAACATTCCCCTTAGGGTTAGCCACAGTGTCACTAGGGAGATGTCCCTTTTGTTTGGGGTTGTGTTCAGGGGAAAAATATCCCTTACTTGTTGTTCCAAGTTTAGAATGGACACTATATAGGAGCCAACAATTTCTGTCAAGATTTTTAAGCATGTGTCATACTGTGTTCTTGATTACTTAAGTACCTTTGTAAAATCATCTCAATCTTGGATCTCCCTTGCTCTTGAGAAGGTCCATCCCTCAGTTTCAAGAACTGGGAAAGGACACTTTGGTGGGACATAGGGATTTGAGCTCCTATTTTGATAGTTTCTGTTGTTGTGCCCTCCCTTGACTTAGAACACTTCCATAATCATTCCTCGGTGATGTTGACCTTGACCTTGTGGTTGAGTCGACATCATTATCCTTTGAAATAAGAGGAAGTTGGATGGACTTGATGTTATTGTGGGTACTATGGTCACCATAAGCCTCTGGATGTGTTACCAACACAGTTAGCATCTTCTACTTGCATGGGATATGGCTCTTTTGTATGGTTAATATTGACGCAGAGGAGAGGGAGGCATCTATGCCTATATTGAAAATCATTTGGAGCTTCTTCAATAGCATGCACCTTTTGACCTTAACTTCTCAGTCAACTTCTTGGTAAGTAGGGCTATGTTGATGGCATAACTACCATCATCTGATCAAGATCTTGGTTCTTCTTCATCAAATGAGATAATGAAGGGGCACCCATATTGAGCACTCCACGCACTTGTCTCCACCGTACCATGCATGGTTGTGCTAATCCAATCTAAAATAATGGCAATCAGATTGAAGGTTTTATCCATGAAGCATCCCTAGCTGTATTTCTTGTGATAGAATGCATCAACAACGTCTAAGCATGTATGCTAACTTTTCAAGCAAAAATATTCTCTGGAACACATGATTGGGTTCCACTAGTATATATTGTTTGAAATGTTCCCAGAAAGCTTGATGAGTTGCTCCCCAAGGAATGGTAAACAAAGGATCTTTGTCCTGCTGCTCTACCTTCTTACTAGGCGAGAACTACTTCTTGAACACATTTACAAGCTCATGCCATGTGTGGATCAATTTGGAGGCCACGTATTGGCTGCTCTCTAGGCGAGGCGGCGAGTGGGAGAGTCTATAAGCGACACATAACCACGTGAGCTAGACGTGCGATCCGATGTATACACCACATTAGGTAGGACCCTTATACCTTGCCAAGGTATAAAGGCATAAAGCTGGGTGATCACAAGGTACGGGACAATCAGGACAATAAATATTGTAACTACGGTCAGAGCGTAGTTACGGGAACTGGGTATCTTGGAACCCAGTCAGGCTCAATCTTGCAGTCCTACTCCCCCTTTGGATAGTCTATTTGAATACTAAGGCGATAGCTCAAAACTAGAAGCTAAGACTAATTAGGGATACATATCTAAATGCACCTAAGAGTCTTATCGGACCGAGATTTTGGAATTAAGTTCAAGGCCCAGGTCAAGGCACATACGAAAGTTGTCGTAACCATCTAAAGAACAAACTAAAATGCGGCGGGGTCTAAGGCTAGTCGGAGTTGTTTATCTAAAGTGTCATGTCCACCTAGTGGACCAATAGTAGTCTAGATACGATTACGATTGCGGGAGGTACCTCTTGATCAAGTGACATTTACGGCGACACTTGAGAGTCTAACATTCTTACTAAAAAATTGAGTTGACAATAAATTTGATTAGTTTCAATGCTACTAGCAACATGGGAGTTGTGACAACGTAAATCCAAGAAAATTTCGATATTCAAGCACTAATACAAGTTTCAAGATTTTCTAGTTCAAGTAATAGGGATAAATTTTACCTAACAAGATTTAACATCATTTCAATCACGAGCGAGGTGGAAAATATCCATAGTTAACATGGTATAATATCACAATGATTTAGATGAAGTATGACTAGCAATTCTTGACATTCGGTAGTTTAGAGCTACAAGCCCGATAGAAAAATGGGGAGGAATTTGGGGACACAAAGGGAAGAACTATTCAGGTGTTGAATTCCACATACACAGTGAAGAAGCCCAAAGAATTTCCTTGAAGGCTGAGGATAAAGGGTTGCCCTAGCTCTTGCTTTGGAAAGCTTTGAGAGAAGTTCTAAGATGATTTCTATGAGTCTAGATGGGAAGAATGAGGAAAGAAACCGTTTAACCACTCTAATAAATCTGAAAATATGCTTAAAATGATGTATTTTAGAGTCTAGGAGGGTAGGAAGTGCTTGAAAGACCCTCGAAACTCATAGGTGAAAATTGATTGTCGGTCCCAGTGGGTGACCTAATAGGTCGTGGTTAGTGACCTTGACTCATTGGTCACACTCGTAGGGTATCTTGCTTGGAGCCTCCCGTTGGTACCACGAGGGACCTAACGAGATTCATGGTGAGGGGCGACTCATGGGGTCTATTTGTTAGGTGCACTAGAAGGTTTCTCCCCAAATCCAATATCTTACCAGCGACTAACCTCCGAGTCGTCGGGGGAGGCCGCGGTCGTGGTCATCTCCGATTAGCCCTTCTTGCCCAAAATTCTTCTTGAGTCTCACGAGTGACACCCGACTCATGGTGTCACAAATGAGTCATGGTGAGGACTCATTAGGTGCATTTTTGCCTAACTTTTCAGCCTACCTTTATCCTAGAGCCTGTTGGTCATATTAGGACCCATGGTATTGACCACGGCTCGTGATCACGCTGTAGTCTCATTTCTCCAAAATTTCACTAAGTCCACGAGGCCTCACCAAGAGTCCTTAACGACTCGTGGTCAACCCCCAAGGGTCACAGAACGTGGTGCGGGAATTTCTAGTTTTCTCTGTTTTAAGTCCCAGATCTAATTTTTGGGTTTAGGGCATTTAAAATATCTCCCCTTAGTAATATTTATACTCAAATGTTGGAAAACACTCGGGAAGTTGGGCTGGTAATCTTTATACACAAATGCGATCATGAAAATTTAAAACTAGCGGAATGACTACCTCGGCCAGGTCACAAGTCTTAAGCCAGAATTCACTAATCATGCATATTCATATGCATGATAGAAATTGAAAAACATGAACTAAGGCGGTTTTTGGGAAGAAAATTGATACCTTAAGCTGGCGAGTCGGAAGGGAACAAATGGGGTATCAAGCCATCATATTCGCTTAGGCCTCCCATATAGCTCCCTCGATGGCTGATTCCTCCACAAAACTTTGTAGGAGCTAATTCTTTGTTCCTCGTCTTGCCGAACACGGCGGTCAAGGATCTGGACTGGGACCTCCTCATGGGGGCTATACTTTCACTCCTATGCTATCCAGAGTGGCACAGTGAAGTTGGATCTGGGCCTACGTCTTCAATAGTGATACATGGAATGCGGGTGCACAAATGCCAGTGCGAAGGTAATTCCACGGCTCATAAGCCACCTTGCCAATTCTCCTTAAGAATTCTATGGTCCCACATATCTTGGGTAGAGCTTTCCCTTCTTCCCTAATCTCATCGCCTTTCATAGGTGAAATTTTGAGATAGAGCGGTCATCACCACAGCAAACTCTAATTCTCTTCTCCTCACATCGGCATAAGATTTCGACGACTCTTGAAATTTGTTTCCAACCTTTCACACGATGAGTTGTACCTTCTGCATAGCTTCATGAACCAAGTTTGGCCCCGATTATAGTAGCTTCACCAACTCCAAACCACCAGAAATAGGAGACCTACGCCACACCATACAATGCCTCAAATGGGGACATCTTGATCTTGGAGTGGTATTTGTTGTTGTACGCAAACTCAATAACAGGCAAGTGGTCATCCCAACTTCCCTTGAAATCACCGCACTCTCTCAACATGTCTTCTAAGGTACGAATAGTCCGCTCGGCTTGCCCATCTATTTGCGGGTGAAAAGTTGTGCGGAAGCAACTTTGGGTACCAAGTTCATACGAAGAACTTCGAAATAAGAGAGGTGAGGCCCAGGTACCTCTGTCGAAATAATGGATAATGGCACCCCATGAAGTGGGAACAACTCCCGGGGATATAAAGCCTAGCATAGTCCTCGGCTAAGCTGTAGTTTTAGCTGGGAGGAAATAATTGATTAGTCATCCGGTCTATTACTACCAAATAGAATCATGTTCTTGAAGCGAGTTTGGTAGACCATAATAAAGTCCATATTCGCGTCTTTCCACTTCCACGATGCGATATCCGGGGTCATATCTCCCGATCCTCACAGTGTTCTACCTTGACTTGGCGACGGTTCGGGCATTTAGCTAGGAATTCGGTGATGTCTCTCTTGTGTCATTCTACCATTAAATATCCGGCCAATCGCGATACCATTTAGTAGCACCGGGGTGGATGGAGTATCTCAAGCTGTATGCTTCAGCCAATATCTATTTTCTCAAATTAGCGATTTATGAGACACGTAATGCTGCCCGGTAATGAGCACACCATCTCCCCGTTTGGAGAAAGCCTCCAAGCTCCTTCCTAAGAACCGCTTCCTTAAGTTTAAGGAAGTAAAATGGGATCTTAATCCTTTTTGGACTTAACTTCGACCACCAAGAGGAATTTGACCCGCTTTGCATTACCACTCCACACCTAAATTTGAGTCAACAAGCGTGCACCCCTAAGCCGAGCTAATCGGTGAATATCTTTCGCCAATTCCTTTTTACCTTCCTCGGCATGAGCCACGCTGCAATTGACACTGCGCAGAAGTCACGCTCATTTCATAAGGGAGTCATCCACCATATTAGCCACCTTCTGCGGTGAAGATTTAGGTCCTTAAGTGAATACATGCGAAGCCTCTTATGATCGGTGAAAACATCACGTGAGCTCGGGTGAGACCAGTGTTCCATATTTTCAATGCAACCACTACCAGTAGCAATTCCAAGTCATGAGTTGGATAATTCTTCTCATGAAACTTGAGTTGTACGGAGTGTAGGCTATCACCTTGCCTCGTTGCATCGAACGCAGCGAGTCCCGGCTTTGGAACGTCGCAATATACTACAAATCCATCGATCCTTCCGGTAGGTTAACCTTTGAGTGGTAGTGGTCAAGTTTTAACTCGAAAACTCTTCTCACGCATCGGCCATTGAAATTCCACCTTCTTCTGAGTCAACCTAGTTAGGAGATGTTACATAGACGAAACCCCTTCATAAAGCATTAGTAATACTGATAGACCAAGAAACTTCTTATTTCGGTTGGAGGTAGATGCTAGGCCAGTCTTTATACTGCTTCTATCTTTGAGGATCAACCTGAAAACCCTCACCAGAGACCGCGGCCAGGAAAATAACGGACTTCAACCAAAATTCGCACTTGGCCGAACTTGGTGAATAGATGGCTGTCTCACGAGTGTGCAGAAGCACTATCCTCGGAGTGATTAGCATGCTCTTCCTCATTTCTAGAGTATACCCAGAATGTCATCGATAAATACAATGAGGAACACCTCCCGGGCGGGTAAGGCGCTACGTTCATCGAGTCGATAAAGGTTGCGAGGGGAATTTGTTAGTGCGAAGGACATAACCACAAGCTCGTAGTGACCATGCAGGAGTCCTAAAACTTGTTTTTGGTATGTCACACTCTCTGTCTCTTAGGCGATGATACCCCGAGCTGAGATCTATTTTGGAGAACTAGGCGCTCCTGAGGATTGGTCGAATAGGTCATCAGTGCAGGTAGGGGACACTTGTTCTTGGCGTGACCTTGTTCAGCGCTGATAATTAATGCACATTATGAGAGTACCATCTTTCTTTCACAGGAAAAGCATGTGGGTACCCCGGGGAGAGATAGTGGATCTAATAAAATCCTTATTAAAGACCTTTTGGCTACTTATTCAACTCACTTATGTTCGATCGGAGCCATTCTATAAGGAGGGATGGAGATGAAGTGAGTATGGAATAAGTTCTATACAAGTCGATTTCCCGTTTAGGAGGAACTCGGGTAGATCTTCGGGAATACACATCACGGAAATTAGCTAACAACGAGGAGCATTGGATAGTTGGGGTCTCAAAGTTGGAGTCTTTGACCAGAACTAGATGGTAAATACATCCCATAGATATGAGCTTCTGGCCTTAAAGTAGGAAATAAACCTACCCTTAGGCGCTAAACTACTACCCATCCATTCTAGAGGGCGCTCCAATAGGGAAGTGAATCGACGACCCTAGTTAACGATCCGGCGGAGGCATAGCTGGAGTGTAACAATCCATGCCAAGGATGAGGTTGAAGTCGACCATGTATACTTCTACAGTTCGGTGGAATGACTTTGTTGCGGTGAGGTGGGTAGTTTGTATACACTCGGGCGCTCTAACTAACTCTCAATGGCGAGGCTGAAAATGGTTCTGAAAGGACCTCTTGGGCGATATGGAGCACTGAAACTTTGCTACATAGGAATTCATGAATGATAATGTGGCCCGAATCAAGTAGGGAATATACATCTAGGTGGAAAGAGCGTAACATACCATTGACTACATCAGTGAGTTCTCCTGATCCTGATGAGATGATGATGCATAAAAATGGTTTTGGTGATGCCCTCCATACCTGATGTGTTAGCTGCTTTGGTAGTTTTCTTTGGGCCGGCGAGGTAGTGGATTGTAACCTTTCTCTTCTGCTTGATGGGAATTCCTTAAGCGATGACCAAGATATCCACAACCAAACAACCCTCTCGACCCTAAAAGACACCTCTCTAGGTGGTTCTTGCCTCGCACTTAGGAGTAGTAGATACCTGTTACCGAAACTATAACTATGGGAATGAGAGCCAAATGCTCCGCCTCAGATCTTGGAAGGACCAAAAAGGTAAGTTATTTGGTTGGCTACAGGTGTCGAGGCCACATGCTAATGCATTCTTCCTTTCTTTTGTTGTGGTGACTGCTACTGCGGACCTCTAGTGGCCATAATTTGATTGGACAGTCCTTTCTCTCTTGTTCTTTTTCTCCATGTCCATCGGTTTTTCGGCCTCAATTTCTTTACAGGCATAGACAATCGAGGGGAGAGTCGATATCTCAACCCAATCGGCATCAGCATCACTTGCACTCTTTGAGGACTAGGTTGGAAACACCCCATTTACAAATTTAGCATGCGAGCCCTTGGCTCGGCCACTATCTCTAGAGCGTATTTGGAAAACTTGGTGAACTCCGGAAGCGTGCTCTTCCTCTTGTCTAGTTTCCGGTCTCAAAATTCATGACCTCCACTACCTTTGCCTCCCAGAGCTCCCAAGGGAAGAATGCTGTCCGAAAGTTTGCGGTGAACTCCTCCCATTCCACTGGTCTTGCTTACGCTGCTCCCCTACTTCCATTGTTCGTACTAGACTTAGGCTACCCCTTTCGGTTAGTAGGCAGCCAAGTCGACCCTCTCTGAGGGGCGGCACTCATAATCTGAGTGATCTTTTTAATTTCGTCACTTAAATCCTTATGGGTCCTCTCCACCATAGATCCATGAAAATCTAGAGGTTCATCTGGGTGATCCCGCTCGAGCGGCTCTTTAGACCTTTTGGTTATTATGGAACGGCCGATTGATTCACACAGTTGGTAACAGTTTGGGCGAGTTGAATGGCCGCCTTTGAATTCTTCTATAGACAGAGTCATCTGAGGGGGCTGCAGGGATGGTGGGGCGATTCGGTTAGCATTACCAACCCTTCTTAGTTACCACATCGGAGACGCAGTTGATGAAATGAAATAGAGTACGAGTTAGGATAATGACTCTAGAACAGAATTTTAATGCATGAGAAAGAGTATGAAATAAACGGAGTTTCCCTAATAACATCTCGTAGTCTCTCCATCATAAGTGTGGCGAACTTCACACCCATGAGGACTCTACTCGTGTGGCTTTCGGACATCCGAGGATGCTCTAAACCTAGTGCTCGATGCCAAGTTTGTCACGCCCAGACACACCTGGACGGTACACGGTACTTGGAGTCACAAGTAACCCCAAGTCAATCCACTGGTCTAGCATACACTAACATTCTGAGTAGCATGTGAATATATCGGCCGAAGTCTAAGGCAAAAATATAAATACTTGAGAGAAATAAAGCTAGTTCATAATATTTGAAAACATTAGGAAGAGGAAACTACAAGTACAGAAACAAAACCAATGCAAATGCGAAATCACCCTTGGTGATGGATTTTTCGGCCAAGCCCCCAACTAACTCCAAATCTAAAATAGAAAGGACGAAAAATATAAATGAAGTAAATAATCTCCTTCCTCGAAGAGTGAGGACTCACCAACTGGAATAACGGAGGTCTTCGGTGACGGATCGGATAACGAGGATGAGAATGAGATCCTACAGTTGTATCATAAAAGGATATAATATAGAAATGCGTCGTACTTTGAATATTACGAGTAAGTGAGAAAACATACCTGAAGAAATGAAATAGGCGAGAGCCCCGGAAAGACATGCAATGACCCACTTGAAGCTGCGGATTGAATAAGCTGAAATAAGCGAAATAGTGCAAAGACCATATGATGGTCAAAACATGTTCTAAATCTAGAATACTACGAACTAATCGAAACTATTTGGTGACTAGTGGGAGGTCATATAGACACATAACCACGTGAGCTAGGCGTGGAGTCGATGTATACACCCCATTGAGTAGGACCAATATACCTTGCCTTGGTATAAAGGCATGAAGCCCGGGTGATCTGAAGTCTTAGGAGAAAATCGGGACGATAAATAATGTAACCTATGGTGGCAACGTTGTTTTGGGGAACCTGGGTCTGTTGGAACCCCGGTCCGCTCGGTGCTAAGTTCTACCTACTCCCCTTTGGATAGTACTAGGCCGAATACTAAGGCATTAGCTCAAGCGGGTCTAAGACTGTTTAGGGATACGTATTTGAAAAGTACCCCCAAGAGTCTTATCGAAACAAATTCTGGAGGCTGGGTTCTAAGATCGGTAAGAGAGGCATTTCCTTATGCAGACGTCGTAACCGTCAAAGAACAAACTAAAATATGGCTTGGGGTCCTAAGGCTAGTCGAGTTGTTTATATAAAGTGTCATGTCCCACGCAGTGGACGACGCGAATTTTGAATCGGTCGATTACTTGGGAGGTACTACGACACCTCGAAATTTCTATAGTCAAGCGATCGAGGCACATTTTTGACTAACATAGAATTCTAAAATTCTTACTAAAACTAAAAATGACAACAATTTGATTGAGTTTCAACTACTAACAACATGGGAGTCGACATACTTGATAAATCTAAACAAAATTTCGATATTGAAGCACTAAATGCAAATTTGCAAGATTTTTAGTTCAACCAATAGGGAAAAATTTCACTTCACAAGATTTAGCATCGTTTCGAGTCATGAGCGGGTGTAAAATATCATAATTAACATGGAATAATATCCCACATGATTTAGACGAACTATGAATAGCAATTCTTGACATTCGTAGTTTCACGGCTACAGGCGTAGAGAGAGATAGGGAGGAATTTTGGGACACAAGGGAAGAACTATTACCTTGTTGAATTCCCACTTACCTAGTGAAGAAGCTCGAAGAATTTCCTTGAGAAGATGAGAGAAAAGGTTGCCCCTAGCTCTTGCTCACACTTTGAGAGAAGTTCAGTGATTTTGAGAGTTTGGATGGGAGAATGAGGAAAGAAACTGCTCAACCCCTCCCCAATGAATATGAAAATATGCTTAAAATGACATATTTTAGAGTATAGTAGGGTAGGAAGTACTGAAAGACCCTCAAAAACTTCGCAAGTGAAAACGTCGCCCAGTCCCACGGATGACCTAAAGGGTCATGGTTAGTGACCACGACTCATGGTCACGCTCGTGGGGGTACAACGCCCAGAACTCACTCTTGGTCACCACGAGGGACCTAATCGGTCGTGGTGAGGACGGCTCGTGGGAATCGGGCGTAGTGCACCGAAGGTTTCTTCCCAAATCCAACATCTTGGCATGACCCCAACCTCACGAGTCATCGGGAGGCAGACGATTAGTGGTGAGGTCCCGATTATATTACCCAAAATTCTTCTGGGTTCTCACGGGTGACAACATGACCACATGGTATTCCAAATGAGTAAAGTGGTGAACTCTCGTTAGGTGCCTTGCCTAACTTTCTTGGCCTTACCTTTATCCTAGACCCTTTGGATCACATCGCGACTTGTGGTGTTGACCATGACTTCATTAGTCACACCCATGGTCACCCATTATCCAAATTTACTAAGTCCACAGGCCTCGCCCGAGTCACTTAACGACTCGTGGTATTATGGGTCACGAGAACAACTCATTATGTGACACGGTGCAGAATTTCAATTTCTCTATTTTGAGTCCGGGTCCGGCTTTAGGTTTTGGGGCATTACAACAAACCTCCAAGAAGTTCTTTATGTGCTGATGAGGATCATTGTACGTGGGTAATGGTGGCCTTTCACTGAGCATACTATATGTGGCACCTATTTTGAAAAGAAGTAACATTGACCCTCGGAGACACAAATGCTCTTGCATCAACCTAGTCGTTGACCTGCAAACACATAGTTCACCTCTCCTTGCATTAGAGCCATACTCCTACTTCCAAACAACAAATCCAAATCAAAAAGTTAAAGAATAGGTCTAATCAAACAAACTAATCCAAATGCTATCTAGGGCCTTTGCTAAATCCAGGAAAACGGAGCCATAAATTTGATCGTTACTCAAATCACTCCAATATGAAAGTGTATGCGGTTTTATAATATATAATACCCTTCAAAGTCGGATTTGAATTCATAGGGAGTTTGGTAGACCCAAACTATCTATGATTTAATTCATAGTTGAGAGTTTAAATGTTGTTCAAATTAGGGTTAGGAGAAATACAACTATAACTAAGAATGTAAATGCTTGGGGTTATAATCAATAATGAGAAACACTAGGAAAGTGACCCCAAATATGGATCGATCCCCCTATATCACTCATTAAGGGCAAATTGAGAATGGGCTTTTGATGAATATGCAATAAATCACTTAGGCAATAATGGGTATCTTTTAATAACACCAATGGTGTAAATCTACCTCAATCTTATCAAATTGAAGAGAACTCCTTTCCTGTGATTTCATTTTGCCAATTGGATTTCAACCTATGTAGGAGAACTCATTAAACAAAAGGTTTAGAGCCTTAAGTTATTGTTAATTGATGTTAGCCCAGCCTAAATGTTTCTATCAAGAAAAATAAAGGTAGTGAAGGTGGATTGACTTTCATCATCAATCACACTTTATAAACCCTAAATCAATTAAATATTCTTAAGCCCACAATCAATTTTACCCGACTATGATCATTAGAGTTCACAACCTAGATCTGAATTTAGTTACCTGACAAGAAGAAGAAGAAAGAAACTAGCGAACATTCTTACCAATGAAATCACAAGTAGGAGAAGAAAACTTGAATTGATGATTTGATGCTATCTTCAATTACAATATTGATCTACTTTTATATCTCTTACTATCTATCTAGATACTATCAACTATATTATAAACTACATTAAACTATCAAACTATATTTGAAAAATGAATGAAAAATTACTATTTATGCGAGTCTCGAAAACCTAATTCACTTAAAATCGGAGGGTCCCAGAATGCGTAGGGATGGATTGTCCTTTAAGTCATCACTTCAAGTACGCACTCTGCTCAGCTCTATCCGTCCCTTGATTGGCCGGACCATCTTTGTGAAAGATAGATCATCCTTTGCCTTGTCCTTTGATTGATGGTTTTGATGCAGTGATCGTCTTATACAAGAATGGTGGTCTTTTGAAAGATGATTCGTTCCTTACTTCGTTGGTTGCCAATCACTAAAAGTGGTTTCTAGATCATATAGGAAATGTAGACTTTAGGAAGTACAAACCATCCTTTAAAGACAATCCTTCCTTTTCTACATTTTTGGGCGAGATAATGTCATTCAAATCCACTCTTTATATTGGAGTATGTAAACAGTAGCAAATATACAACAAGGAGTGCGGTTGAATCCATAGGGGCTACTCAAAGCCCATACTATCTATAACGGCCCGGACCACCGCTTGTAGAAATTGTCCGCTTTGGGCTCACCCCTCGGGGTTTTTAAAACGCGTCTAAAGGGGAGAGGTATCCAAGCACTTATAAAAAGTACTCTTCGTTCTCCTCCCCAACCCAGATGTGGGATTTGCCTAGACCAATGTGGGATTTGCCTAAGGCAAGCCTTACACTCACCTCCCCTTGGGACTCGAGGCGTCTCGGCGAGGTTTTGCCAATCGATTTTGCGCCACCAGAGCGGCAGAGCTCTAATACCAGCTATGTGATCCAGACCACCGCTTGTAGAAATTGTCCGCTTTGGGGCTCATCCCCTCACGGTTTTAAAACGCGTCTACAAGGGAGAGGTATCCAAGCACTTATAAAGTATACTTCGTTCTCCTCTGACCGATGTGGTTGCACACAGACCAATGTAGGTTTGCCTAAGGCAACCCTTACAAGTGTAAGCAATTTGCCAAGGAAACCCATGGGTATCTTTCAATAACTCATAGGTGTCAATCTACTACAATTTTTTCAAATTGAAGAGAACTCAGCTTCTACCCAATTTCTTGTTGCCAATTGAAAATCAACCTATGTCTAGGAGAATCCATTAAAAAGAGTTATGCCTTGAGTTATTGTTGATTGATGCTAACCCAATCTAAATTTGCTCTTTTAAACCTCATAAAGGTAATTGGTGGGGATGGGATGACTATCATCAACAATCACACACTACAAATCAAAAAAATGTCGATCAAATGTTCATAAGCCCTAACTCAATTTTAACAAAGTGGGATCATTAGGGTTCTGAAGTCTAGATTTGGGTTTATTTATAGCAAGAGAAGAAGAAGAACAACAGCAAGATCAAAGTAATTAAATATTCTTTACCAACGAAACTAAAATCTTCCAATAGATGAATGGAAATCTTCGAATGCAAGCTAAGATCTAGAATCTACTTTGAAAATTAGGGCTAAACTAGTTAAATTCTATTTGTACTCTAAGTATGAGCGAATAATGAAAATCTTTTTAAAAATTATAGAAAACACTTGATTCATGCTATGTCCCAAAAACCTCATTTAATTCAAACTTAAAAGTGCCAGGTGTATGCAGAGACCAAGTCATCCTTTGGATCGTACTTCACTTTTAAACTTCTATTCCATAGCTTATTGTCCTTTGGAATACGATTAGTACCTTGCATTGCACATTACAAATCCCATTTTTCCTAGTTGGTGTCCGAGTCTTCAATTGTGAGATCATCCTTTTGAAAGATTGTTTGTCCCTTCAACCATACTATAAGGATACTTTTTGTTGGGTTTATGGAACCTGCAACTAGGAAGGGATGGTAGGAAGTGTGGATCATCTTTTAGACAGACGGTCTATATGTTGCCTCATCCTTTGAGCATTTTTCAAGCCTAAACTCTTTTCGTCTTTTCATTTGCTTGAGTTCACGAAACATAACATAATAAGGTTGGTTTCTACTTAAGTTAACTCCTAAATACATGTAAAATGCTATGAAAAAAAAGTAAAGATGTGTCACTAATTCCCGACACATCAACACCCCCAACTTAAAGCATTTGCTTGTCCTCGAAAACCAAGAAGAGAACTACCCTATACCTAACTAATGTCCAGAACTCACAAATATCATGACTTGGGTAGTTGTCAATAATAGCTACCATCATACAAAATTCAATCAGCCACCTTCCATCAATCAAAACGACGGTTTTCTGCTTAACTATTTGAAGCTTAGGCATGCAACCTCACTTATGTTACTTAACATATGCAAACCTAAATTAGAGAAGTGAAATACATTTTCCATTCAAATCCTCATGCCCTCTCAATTAGACCAAGTAAGGTTTCCTTTTATTGAAAAAATGACAACACAAACCATAAGGACACACAAGAAAAAGAGAGAAGATAAATCTACTCAACTCTCACAAAGAACTTCACAAGAGCGACTCACAACTACCATATGTTTTCCCATTTACTCAAGTTCCTTTTTTTTGGATATACGGGTTGAGATTACAAAAAGGGCTTTTCTAAAGCTTCTAATGAAGGTTAAAGAGCTGGTAGGGTACAATGTTTGCTCTTAGTGACTCATTTACCATCCTTGACCACTTTATTACTTTCCCACAATCTTTTCACCCTTTTGATCCTTTTTTTTTAATCCCTTGTTTTGCTTTGGCATTTTTTATAGCCCAAGGTGTTTTTGACTCTCAACTTCATTTTTCTATTTTCTCTTTTGCTTTCTTTTTCTTTTTCTTCTTTTTAGCTCATTTCTCAATCTCTCCTTAGGATGTTGCTCATATAACATCTTTTTGGCCTATTTCTTTCTTCCTCTCCTTATCAACCCCAACTTACACTTTTTACTCATTTTTCATTATTTTTCAAGTGTCAAGGAGGATGGATTCAAAAGAGAGTCAACTTGAGAGTTGTCTTTGGCTTTTATTGCGGTTGATCAAGAAAAATGTCAAAATGCTCAAAGAGGGTCTCGTTGAAAGCGAGGAATTCAAGCTGTGATGAGTATTTTCACTAGTTTTAAGGGCTTGATTGACCCTTAGGATTGAATATGGCTAGGGGGTGCCCTTGTAAAGACTAAAACGAGACTAGGGATTCATGCATCATTTGGTAGGTCTATTTAGGCATATATGGCTTGTGAAGCATAAAGAAGGCTTAAGTTCATCTCTACCCACAGTTAATCTAGATTCAAGCATAGCGGCAAGGCAAGTTCTAGAGTGTGATCAAATCAAGTGAACAAGAAATTTTCCTCTCAACACATTGGCGCATGGATATAAAAATGAATAACACCTCACTATCAATTAGGAACACATTGCCAACAATTTCATGTCATAAATGAAGATATACAACACAATGTCAAATATCTCTTTTGCAAAATTTTTGAGGCATTATTTTCCACAAATTAGCATAAGTATGAAAATAAATCAATTGCAACCACCATCTAAGTCAAAAAAAATTTATTCATCCTAAGACGACTCGATAAAGTAGGCTGGTACCCTTAAGAATGTCGCCTAGCAATCCTTCATGATACACATGCCGCGTGACATAGCACTTTTATTGTGCTAGATTCAACAAAAGTTAGCCTCAGAAAGAACCGCGACTAAGAAAACCAAGGAGGGTTGTACACTATAAAAGCAAAAGAAGTTAATCTAAGAAAGAAAAGAAAAAGTTATATTGGAAAGTTGTAAAACATGTAGACTAAAGTAGATCAAAATCACGTCAACAACTCATTCATAAATATAATTCCATAAAAATTAGAGTTTCACACAACCAAGCATTGTACAAACATCATACAACCCAAAATATCTACCCCACCTAAAAATGGTGGAGTGTCATCAAAAATGCACAAAAAACAAAATAAGAGGGTAAAGGGTAGCAAAAACTTCCTTCGCACTCGGATCCAGCTACTACTTATCATCATGGTGGTGAAAGATGTGCAGCCTCTACATCTGAGCGCTGACCTCCCGGGTGTGCAAACTTGAGGCCGCTATCGCTCAGCGAGGGAGCCTCTTCCTCTAAAAATGGATAAATATAACTCCCTTGGTGGAGTCTCCTGAGTGTTAGGCCTTTCCTTTATCTGCGCGGGGCATGAACATGCCTGCGGATAAGGAGAGTTTAAGTAGGTATCTTCTCCTATGTAATGTTGGCACTAGTAAGCTAGAACTAGTGGTAGTGGTATGTTTGAGTCTAAACTGGTGGAGCAGGCGCGCATGTGGAATAAAGTCCATAATGTTGGCAATGGCGGTATCGGCCACCAATAATATCTGCACCTCATCTGGATACCTCTCATGAATCTATATATCAAGGATGGTAGCTCTGACCTCCTCTAGGTACGCTCGAAGGCTCACTATATCAGAAGTACTAGCACCTCCTCTAAAGCTGGTGTAGCTTGGCATCTATGGATGCAAGTCGTGAGCTCAAGGCCTCATGTGAGTTCCTAATAAGTCAGGCTTGAGATGTAAGAGCTCACTCGGCAATCGCGGTCACAAAGGGCCGGCAAATCCTCAATAAGTCGGGCGAACTATCTCTCCTCTCTTTCCAACCATGAGGCCAACTTTGGTGAGTGAATCTCTAGATATGAGTGGTGGCCTTGGTGGTGCTACCAATATGGATGTCGTGGTGGCTGAATCTGCTGCTGTTGCTGGGTTTTCCTCGCGGCGGACTATGATGTGAAATCACTTAGTCTGAGATTCCTTGACCCTTAATAGTTGGCCCACACAGTGGAATGGAACTGGTGGCTCACCACGGTGAACATGGTGTCATCCTCATCTTGGTGATATAATGCGAGCGAGCATATGTGAATATGTCTCCTAAGTAGGATCGGGACCACTACCGTCTAACATAAAGTTGTGATAAGGCAAGTAAATGAGAGGAAGGTGGCGATCAGAACCACTCTATCCTTCGGCTCCACGCTAACCATCTGACCAATATTTATGCTCTTATTGGCGATGGATGCCACAACAAACTTGCCCAAATGGTAATTTGTTGTAGGTCTTCGTTGGGCACACTCTCTTTACACACAACATTACCAAAACTTGGGGGAAAATTTGGAGGTCTCTCTTTAATATGTTGCCTATAGAAGACATAGCGCGATCGGGAACCTCATCATAAGATGAGGTTTCCACTACCTCATAGTCATCTCCCAAATAATGTCGTTAATCACCTCCCGGGCTAATGTCAATCAATACTCCACGAATCACCATTATGAAATTCAGTAATACATCGCATCTTCGGCACTAGGATCGACCCAAAAACAACATAGAATTTTTGAACAGAGTAGTGCTAAACATACTGACCCCTTTGGTTGAAACAAAACTCCCAATACTAAAACCTAAAGTTTGCTCTATAATGTCGAGGTATAGTGACCTTGGGCATGTTTACATTCCCAAGTGCTAATTATACCCGAGCTTTGGCTCAAATTGTTTTATCTTATTTTAATTATAATCTCATGTATTTTTGATTGATATGGTGTTCATGAACTAACATATATTATTAGCCTTTGTTGTAGGTTGGATACAAGCTAAAAGTGGCATTTGGAGTCATCAACATGCCCACGGGGAGAAGAAAGTAGGGGTGCTCGAGCCGTCTCACGGAGCGGAAGAAAATTAGGACATTAGGGACTACAAAATAGTGAGCATATGCATTGGTAGCATTTCACGGAGCCACTTTGGCATGTTGGCCAGCGTGCTACGCTAAGAAAAACATCACTTACTCAAAGTAGAGCAGCAGCGCATTGGCAGCATGTCACGGAGGCAAATCTCATGATAGCTAGGATGTCACGAAGGAAAATCTCCACGATAGCCGTGTGACACGGGCGTGCAAGTGAGCCAAATTTAAATAATTATAAAAAGGAACACTTAGCCGTTTAATTGGATATCATGTATTATTTTCTAAAACCCTGAGAGAAGCGAAGGGAGAACGGAGGAAGCTCTACTTAGGGGTTCATTTTTCTACTCTGGTATACATGAATTGTAAGCATGCTATGGGTCGTTTTATTAGCATAGTGGTTAAAACCCTTCTTCAAGGGTTGAGGCCACGTAACATGATTGTATTTCTTAATTTTTATTTGGTTAATGTTTTCATTGTTATTAGTTCTTGCATTCTTGTTGGTTATTCATTTTTAATGATTGATCAACATTGAAATGCCATTGTTAATCATAGGCAAACTCAAAGGAGAAAAACCTAGGATAGGACTAGAAATGCAAGAAGCGAGTTCAAGTCTTTAAAGGCGATTTGCGATTAGGATAGAAATATACCTAATACACCTCACTTGGTTATAAAATGGGAAGATATACACCTAAATTTGAATTGTTGCATCACCACTCTTTGATGTAGTGGTGAAGCCAAGTTAGGTTAAATGGCTAGAGGTTCGAAAGTTCATAACCAAGGGCATTAACCACGTAAACCATTCCACATAGATAATTGCATATGAATTAGGTTGTCACATCCCTGCTCAACGATGTAGTCGTGAGGCCCCGATTATGTTTAGAAGGCTCAAAAAAAAACCATGAACATAGCATTTTATCTTGTGAGACAGCAAATGAAGTATATACTTGAACCCATATGAACGTAGCATTACATGAATATTTGGCCTTACCCTATATTCTTCATTACTAGTTTTTCACTTAAATTTGTGATCGTCTTTACATTTAGCAACAAACAAACTTTTAAATCTTGGAAGAATTAGCACTTTTGAATTTTGAAATGATACTTAAACTTGTTAATTCATAAAAAATCTAGTCCACAGTGGGTCCAACATCGCTTGCTAGAGTCCTATATTACTTGTATGATTGTGTGTGCTTGCACGTGTATGCCGAATGTATAGCAATGAATGGAAACTAGTGAAGAGCGACAAACCTCTCTCATTAATTCCCCAACAGACCATTCCATTAAGCTGTGCGTCCCTATAAATAGTGCTCCTGGCACCTTTGGACTACCCACTTTGAGTTTTACACATCCTCTCCTTATTTGTGTCTCAACTGTTGTTTTGGGGAGAGGAAGTGCATTGGATAATTCCTCGCGGCAACCTCCTTTGGAGGAAATCTCTATTCAATTTTCTTCGTCATCACGGAAAAGAGCCATTTGACACGATCTCTTTTGAAGTATATGATTTTTTTGCTTGAAATTATCCATAATTGATCAACGATTTGCTATCAAATTTCACTCATATCTCCATTTCTCTACTTTTCACTACTTTTCAAAGTCCAAATTAACCCAAGAACACAAGACAAAACTAGTAGTAGTATTACTAAATATTTCGTCTCCGATCATCACTGACAACCTCACTAGAGGAAATCTCCATCTGGTCCCTACTATAATGGGCTTGACCCTAGGCACTACCCAACTGGGATGAAGATCCCATAGTCGGTGTCTAACTAGATTCCTAGAGCTAATGGGGTGGGTGACACCTCTAGTCTTTGCAACCCGAAACCAAGTACTCCTCCTCATCCTCGTCCACAAGGTAAGACCTCTTGTGTGTATTCGACTTGCCTGTCGGGATAATGATCTCTTTCATGTCATTTACAAGTGATCATGTATAAATTTGTCAAAATATACTTGGGATATCCTTAGAATCATTAGAAAGTAAGTGTAAGAAAGCTGGAGAGGAGCGATCGTACCTTTAAATGACGGCTGGCCTGCAATAAGCATCAGGTGAACCCTAAAAATACCATCTCTACTTCAAAGTATGGTGCAAGGTATAGGCTGTCCTTCCAAAATACGATCCGTCCCTTGAGTCGTACTTTGACTCGGGACGTATGGGTTTAATTGACAAAACAATGGATAGTCCATCTTTGTAAAAGACTGTCTGTCTATTCTTCCATCATTCGGGGTTCACAGGTATTCAAACAACTTAGGAAATTTCAAATTTTGAGCAAATATAAGACAAGGGATGGGGCTATTCCAATTTCAAGCTCAAGAAGTAATTTTCAAGCATTGAAGCACATTCAAACAATTTTCCTAAGTCCTGTCCAAAATTCTAGCAATTTCACCCAAGTTCTCCCCAAGACATACCAAGCATAGGTATTCAACAACCCCAAGTCAATACATTGCACATCACATTAGGTATGAAATTTAAATCTCAAAGTCGAAACAACACATAAATGCTAGCAAGTGTTTGTGTGCTTAATGAAGTGAAGGAGCACGACTGAAATTGGTTTCCAAATCCTAGAATTATGTCGACTTTATTGGCATTAGTGAGGGAAAGAGTGAATAGAATCAAGTATTTAAAAGAAAATAGTAGCAACAATGGATAAATTTAAAAGGGTAAGAAATAGAAGAAGAAGAAGAAGAAGAAAGGGAAAGGAAGGGTTCGGGTGTTGTCGGGAAATAATGCCCTCTGTTCGCATGCCTTATTACATTTAAAACCAAATGGGTAAGGTAGATCAAGCCTATTGGTGGCTAATTAAAGGCCAACCCACCCCATTAAAACAATATCCAACCCAAAAACTCCAATCTCCACATCGGCCCATTGATTTCCTTATTACAGGGGAGGGTCCAATAGGCGACCATGTTGGGCGAGCACGCTCTAGAACATTGGAGAATCTCTTGCCCATTTCTTACTAGTGAGCCCAAAATAAAATATGGATGGACAAGCAATCTATCCTTTAAAAGATGGTCTATTCTGCGATCGTTTATGTGCACCAAATTTTCTCTTCTGTTTTAGACCCTTTAGTCATATTTTCAAGTGTATATGCATGCCTTAACACCCGTTAGTCCATAAATCTTGGATTTCCTCCCACGTAGCACTTGATTTAATGTCGTATCATGACATGGATACTACATGGTGTGGCATGTGCCTTGGAGTTGCCTCCAAGAATCATGATTTAATATCATGGCACGATGCAAGATACCTAGTTACAGACTTGGTAAGCCATGCTTGGGACGGGACTTCCTCGCCCCCCTTCCTTAACGGTGTCACGAGAGGAACTGTTTCGTCCATGTTGATTTAGCCTTATTTCTCTTGGGTGATGCAGCAACCAACATGCTCAACTACCTTACCAACTCCTTGCTCAATAATGACCACAACAATTACCCCAACTCCTATAGGCAACAAACGATCTCTCTTGGTTTGAAAGTAGAAACTCTCATCCTTCACTTTCATTATTTCATGTTTTTATGAATCATCAAGTCTCTCCTAGTGGCAAAGAATGATCTCCCAAGAATGATGGGAATATCTTTATCCATATCGTAGTCAAGAAGCACAAAGTCTACCGAGGAGTACGGAATTTATCGACTTTGACAAGTACATCCTCACCACCCCCATCAGAGACTTAATGGTCTTGTGAGCCATTGTGACCCCGGAATAGAAGTGAGCTTAAGTCATGGACAACCCAGAATGCTTGTAAATGGAAGAGGCATCGAGACTTAGTACTTGCCCAATTATCACAAAAGGGCATGCAAGCAATCCATATCTATCGATACGGAAAGGCATGGTAAAATTATCACAGGTCTTCTTTCTTTTCAACACATATGCTGGTATGATGGCACTCACTCTATGAATCACAAGAATAAGCTCCTCTTTATCACGCGGTAGCTTTCTAGTCAAAAACATTTTCAAGTACTTAGCAAACCCCAACATCTCTTTGATGGCATCAATAAGCCAGTTCTAGGAGTATTGCCTCTTTAAGCCGCTCAATGTGGTTTTCTATTTTAGAATCAATAGCTCGTTGAGCAATTCTTTGTAGAAATGGAGGGACAGGTGGAGAAATATATTGCAAGATCTTTTACTCCTCTCTTAGCCTTCCCACTTTCTTCTAGGGCAACTGAACTATCTTTTTGAACTTCCTCCCATGGTGGCTTTTTGAATCCACCCTCGACTACCTCATCAGTACAAGGCTTTTTAAGTCTCTCTTTTTTGACATCAAACTCGATCGCCATCTTAGACTCATTCTCCACCATACCCTTTTCAACCTCAACATAAATAGGGTGCACAATCTTACCACTCCTCATGATAATGGCCATACATTGAGCATTAGAAGGTCCCACATGCCCTTTCGGATTCACCGCGAGTCAGCGGAGATGACCTTTTTTTTTTTAGTTGTCTATGGGAAAGGTCCCATGATCCCTTTCCTATTGCTCTAATTTCTAAATGAAAGTTGTGTGAGAGCCTACTATCTCTGTGAGACTCTTGAACAAAAGCATCCGTTCTCTCCGGGTTGGCAAGCACCTTTTCAACATCCATCAAGATTTGAGCCTCCATGATCATGTGAAGGACCCTCCCTTCAATTTTGGGAGTTAGAGGTGGGACCTTTAGGCGGGAACACATAAAAAGATGAGTCTCTATTATGGTAATTTTGCTGACCCTGATTTTGACCATCACAATCTTTCTTAGGATAATATTGACATTGACCTTGCGGTTAAGGTCTCCATTTCCCTTGGTATGAAGAAGAAGGGTGGCCTAGCGTCTGCGGTCTATATCCCTTGGATGAGTTGCCAACATAGTTAGCGTCTTCCACTAGCAGAGGTGGTGGCTCTTATAATGGCTAATATTATGGAGGAGGAGGGCATCCATGCCCGTACTGAACACCATTCACGATCTCATCAATAACATGCACCTTCTTAACCTCAGACTCAGCCAATTCTTCATGAGAAGGGCTATGTTGAGTTTCCATGAAGTGGCTATCATCGATCTCGCTCTAATTTTCCTTCATCAAATGAGATATAGAAGGAATTCCTACAATGATTCCTCTGCTTTTTCCCCACCATGCTAAGCATGGTTGTGCTTTGCTATCTTGTCCAAGATGATGGCAATTATATTGATGTTCTTATCCATGAAGCACCCACGGCATTGTTGAAATGGGTGTGTCAAGGCATCTAAACTAGTATAAGAAAACTTCTCCAATAAGATATTATCTGAGAACCCATGATTGGGGATCAAAAAATGTGTATTTCTAGAATCTCTCCCATGTTTCAAACAACTATTCTCGATAGGCTTTGCCCAAAATAAAATATCTTGTCTTGTTGTTCTTCCTTTTTTCGGTAGAAACCATTTCTTTAGGAAGACACTCACCAACTCTTGCCAAGTGAATTGAGTTTGGAGGGAGTATATACAGCCAATCCCTTGCCTCCTTTGGCCAATGAGTATCGAACACTCATAGTCGGATAGCATAAATCCAAATGTTATTTTTCTTATGAAGGTTGCACGCCTCCTAGAAATTTTTTAAGTGTTGATAGGGGTCACCGTCCATAGGCTAATGGCTTGTCTCTTCGCCTTTAGCATGGTGTAGATACTATCGTCAATCTTGAATGAGGCATCATTTACCTTTGGTGGGATGATCGTGCTCGCATAGTCAACTTCCTCATTGATGTCTGCGAACATGTTTTCCATATCTCACGGTCAAAAGATCAGCCATGATCTGTATCAAAGAGATAAAAACAAATAAAGGTAAAAGAACAAAATCCAGAAAGCAAACAACACTGTTAGGCTAGATAGGGCTTATGCCGCCTCCCACGGCAGCGGTGTAATAATATTTGATGTCATTCAAATCCACTCCCAATATTGGATAGTGTAAAATATCGTAGTAAATATAGAACCCAAAGAGTAGTTGGGGTGAATCCCATAGAGATTACCCAAAGCCCAGACTATCTAGTACTAAACAGTAAAGTATTGTAAGATTAGAGTCTATTGGGATTGAGAATAATGAAATTTAACTAAGACTATAGAATTCAATAATCTAGGTTGTAATCAATTAAAGATAATTCTAGTGTAATGACCCCGATTATGAGTGATCCCATAAATCACCCAACGTGGAAGAGTTGAGGGGTAGGCTGGGGCTGAACATTCAAGCAATTTACTTAGGGAAATCCATGGATATCTTTCAATAGCACCATAGGTGTCAATCTACTTTAATTTTTTCAAATTGAATAAAACTCCCTTCTACCCAATTGCTTGTCGCCAATTTGAATTCAACCTATGTCTAGGAAATTCATTAAATAAGAGTTATGCCTTCAATTGTGTGTTGATGGATGCTAACAACCTAAATTTTTCTTTCAAGCCTCGTAAAGGTAGTGGGCATGATTGAATGACTCTAAATGCGATCACGCACTACAAGAAAAAATCAACCAAATGTTCATACACCCAAACTCAACCTTAACAAATAGGGATCATTAGGGTTCACAACCCGTGGTTCCTGGCATATTTGGGTTTATTTACCCATAGCAAGAAGAAAGAGAAAGAAAAGTAATTAAATATTCTTACGAAGAAATTAAAATCTTCAACGAGATGAATTGAAATATTCAAGTTACAAGCTTAGATCTAGAATCTACTCTGAAAGCTTTAGGGCTAAACTAGCTAAATTCTACTCTCTACTCTAAATATGAACTGAATAATGAAAAATCTTTCCAAAAATTAGAAGAAAAATCTCTTTATACTATGTCCCAAACAGCTCATTCAATTCAAACTTCGGCGTGCCAATTGTACAGGGACGAACCATCCTTTGGAAGGATGGACCGTCCTTTTGATCGTGCTTCACTTTTCAGCTTCTGTTCCACAACTTGTCATCCCATGAAAAATAGACTATCCTTTGGAAATACGGTTCTTACCTTGCCTTGCATTTTACAAAACCCATACACTTCAGCTCGGATCCGAGTCTTCAATAGGCGAATCATTTTTGGAAGATGGTCCTTCCCTTCAATCATATTGTAAGGGCCCTTTTTGCTGGTTTCCTAGAATTTGCAACTCGAAAGGAATGACATGAATTGCAAACCATCGTTTCAAACGAGCCCGATTAAGTATATTGCCTTATACATTTGAGCATTTTTATGGCCTAATATCTGTTGAGCATTTTTATGGCCTAAACTCCTTTCATCTATTCATTGCATGAGTTCCTACAACATAATTTAACTCCTAAAGACATATAAAATGCTATTAAATGAAGTAAATATGTGTTGCTAATTTCTGACACATCAGCAGACTAGTGACTTTGATTCGTTCTTTCTTCATTTCACTTGAGTTCCTAAAACATAGCATATAAGGTTAGTTTTGACTTATATTAGTTCTTAAAATCATGCAAAACTCTATAAAATGAAGTAAAGATGTGTCGCAAACTTCTAACACATCAATACCCCCAACTTAAACCTTTTCTTGTCCTCCAATAACTAAATGAGAAAACATAACCTAGACCTAAACTAATGTCCCGGTATCAAAAAATGTAATGGCTGGGGCAGTTTTGACAAACAGCAACAAACACACAATTTTCAAGCCACCCCCCCCCCCTATCCAACAAAATTAGTTTTCTCACAATTGTCTGGACCAAGTATACAATCTCCACTAATGACATCATGTCAACATGTGTGCACCTAGACTTGAGAAATAAGACATGCCAGCCATTAACATCTATATGCCCTCACAATTAGACCAAGGAAAGTGTCCATTTTCAGAAGTAATGATAAAACACACTACAAGGAGACACAAGATCAAGAGAGAGGAGAAAAGCACTCAACTCTCACAATGAAGTTCACAAGATAGGTCATAACTATCATATGCTTTCCTATTTATTCTAATGCCTTTTCCTTTGGAAATATGAGTTTATATCACGTAAGAGATTTTCTAAGCTTGTAATGATGGTCAAAGGGATAGTAGGATAAAAATATGTTCTTTAGTAACTCATTTACCATATTTGAACACTACATCATATATCCTCTACCTTTTCCACTTTATGATCCCTTCTTTTTCTTCGCCTTTTTTAGCAACTTCTCATATGCCAAGGTACTTTTGTGAGTTCAATTTTTCATTTTCTCTTTTTCTTTTTTGTTTTCTTTTCTTTTTCTTCTTCATTTAAGCTCTTTGCTCAATACACCTTGGGATATGGTCAAACATTTATTTTTTCCCTTTTCTTTATTATCACCCCAACTTACACCTTTTTGCTCATTTTCATCACATTTCATAGTGCCAACAAGGATGGATCCAAAAGAGGGTCAACTTGAGAATTAATATTGGCATTCATTTCAGTTGATCAAGGAAAAGGGTCATAGACTCAAAAAGGGACACTAGGGATACATGCATCATTTGGTAGGTTTGTTTAGACAATGTGTCTTGTTAAGCACAAAGAAAGCCTAAGTTTATCTCGACAACCCACAGTCAATCCTGAGCTCAAGCACAAAAAGCAAGGAAAGTTCTAGAATGTGACCAAGTTAAGTGAGAAAACAAAATAGCACCACATAATGCAATATGAATATTAAATGGACTAAACACATTACTCTCATCTAGGGATACATTATCAAAATTAGCACAATTAAATATTAAAAACAGAGTTACACATGTCAATACCAAACAGCTGCAGCAAAAATTTTGAGGGAAAGGGCTCATTTATTTCAAAAATGATACAGAGATGCTATAAACTTAATTACCACCACCACCTAAGTCAAAAATATTTTATTCAACCAAGAATGACTCAACTAGTATGTTGGTACCCAGAATATCGCTTAGAAATCTATCATGAGGCCTACACACTACGATACTTTAATTACATACTTTGCTAGATTCAACTGAAAAATAAGCCTTTCAGGAAAGAACCATGGCTAAGAAAACCTGAAAGGACCGTAAGCTAAGAAAGCAATAAAAATAAAAATAAAAATCTAAACTAAGAAAGTGATAAATGGACATCACACACATCATTAGTTAACTCATAAATGCATATTTTTAATACCAAACACAAATTTTCATATCAAGCATCAAACTGCACAAGAAAATATTCCACTAGGGCCAAAAATGTCAAACAACCTGCCAACCCCCACTCAAAAATTGTGTCGTATCCCCAATGCACATACAAGAAAAATAAAAGAACAAGTGTATCAGAAGCTCCTTGTAGCACTCATATTGTGCCATTAAAGGTCATGTTGGGGTGCAACTAAAGAGCTTGCCTCTGTGTCATAAGATCGGCCCTGGGTGTGAAGACATATGGCCTCCTTTGCAATCATAATAACCTCAGCCTTTGCAAGGTCCATGTTTGGGTCATCCTCCTCCAGGAGGTCTCTCTCCTCAAACTCAATTTGCTCCTTCTATAGCGGCCCTTTACCCTTGTCAAATAGAAGAGAAGGAATGGTGGGTTATACTGGAATGGGAAAAGGACCCTGCTCAGATGTAACTTTGTCTGTGGTAGATCTTACAATGTAGCTGCTGGAGGCGACAATTGGGTCTGAGATGGGCCAGTTGGAATAGCACGGGGAATCATCTTCATCAAGTTAGAAATGGGTCGTGTCCGATCAACCAATGGTACTTGGACCTCATCAACTTGTTTCTCTCTCATCTGCAAGTCTAGAACAATGGCTCTAGTATCTTCTTGATCGGCACAGAGGCTATAAATATTGGATAGGCTAGCACCCTCTCTAGCTAGACCAATTTGGAGTCTATAATCCCTAAATGGGAACTCAATGCCTCATGAGAGGCTCTAATGGAATCCTGGAGCAATTGCAATGCACGCTCAACAATAGTATCCACAAAGGTTGGCATCTCTTTGATCAATCTGGCTAGTTGCTTCTCCTCTTAGTCAACCCTAGCAGCCATGCTTGGAGATGAGTCTCTAGAGCTTAAAAAAGGTCTAGGAGAGGCAACTGGTACTGGTGTAGTAATGGTGGAAGAAGGTTGGGCTCCACAGTGAGTGGACTCTATAGAATCTGTAGAATCTATAAGGTGAACCCTAAACGAGAAAGCCTATAGACATCATTCATCAACTCATTTCACCCATCCTTAACATGAGACACACTCTACATGGATAGCCAACTAAGAGCATCTTCCACTATATTGTCCTTGCCTAGATAGTAAAGGGCACCCATGTCATAATCCTTGAGAAGCTCTAGCCATCTCCTTTGTTGCAAATTTAGGTCCTTCTGAGCAAACACGTACTGAAGGCTTTTGTGGTCCATGAACATATCCATATGCACCCATACAAATAGTGCCTCCAAATCTTCAAAAAAAATACCACAGCTGCCAACTCTAGGTCATTCGTCGGATAATTCTTCTTATGAGTCTTAAGTTGTATAGAGCCATACGTAATGACCGTACCATGCTGCATTAACACATAACCAAGACCAACCCTAGAGGCATCAAAATACACAACAAAACCAAATGTTCCCTCCGATAAGGTCAGTATTGGGGTTGAAGTGAGTCGAGTCTTTAGCTCCTGAAAACTCTTCTCACAAGCATACGGCCACTGACATTTTGATCTTCTTCTAGGTCAACTTAGTCAAAGGTGCTGCAATGGATGAAAATATTCAATGAACCTCCTGTAGTAGCCAGCTAAACCTCCTACATTCAGCGGAGGTTTTGACCGATAGAAAATGAGTTGCTTTAGCCAACCTGTCTACAACCACCCTAATCGATTCATACGGTCGACATGTATGAGGCAAACCTATGATGAAGTCCATATTGATCTCTTCCCACTTCCAAGTGGGAATACGTATGTCTTATCAAAAATCTCTTGGTCTTTGATGCTCCACTTTCAATTATTGATAGTTCGGACACTTAGCCATGAATTCCGCTATGTCCTTCTTCATGTCATTCCACCAATAGACTTATCATAGGTAAAGGTACATCCTGGTGGCACCTGGATGTACAGAATATTGGGAACCATGAGCCTTATGCAACATCTTCTCCCTCAATTCATCGACATCTGAAACACATAAACGACCCTGATATCGAAGTACACCATCTCCCCCTTGGGAGAAGACCTCTATCTTCTGATTTTGGACCGTTTCTTTCATATTTACCAAAATAGGATCCTCATCCTACCTAGCCTTGACCTAAGTCACCAAAGAGGATTTTGAGCCATTCTGAACAATGACACCACCATCCATCAAATCGACAAGGTGAACTCTTAATCGTGCAAGCCAGTGCACATCCTTCACCAACTCTTTTCTTCCATACTCCACATGAGAAACACTCTCCATGGATAACCTGCTAAGGGCATCCGCCAGTACATTGGCCTTGCCCGGATGATACAGGACACTCATGTCATAATCCTTGAGAAGCTCTAACCACCTCCTTTGTTGCAAATTCAAGTCCTTCTGAGTAAACACATACTGAAGACTCTTGTGATCCGTGAATACATCTACATGCACTCCATACAAATAGTGCCTCCAAATCTTTAGTGCAAACACCACTACTCCCAATTCTAGGTCATGATCGGGTAATTCTTCTCATGAGTTTTATGTTGTCTAGAGGCATACGCAATGACATTGCCATGCTGCATCAACACACAACCAAGACCAACCTTAGAGGCATCAAATATACCACAAATCTATCTGCACCATCGGGTAGGGCCAATACTAGGGCTGAAGTGAGCAGAGTCTTTAGCTCTTGAAAACTCTTCATATGCATTCGACCACTGAAACTTGACTTTCTTCTAGGTAAACTTAGTCAACGGTGCTACAAAGGATGAAAATTCCTCAACAAACCTTCTGTAGTAGTAGCTAAACCTAAAAAATCCTGATATCTGAAGGATTAACTGGTCTAGGACAATTCTTTACAGCTTCTATCTTTTGCGAATCCACTTTTACACCCTCCCTTGACACCACATGGCCCAAAAATGCCACTGATTTTAGCTAAAACTCACATTTGTTGAATTTAGCAAACATCTAACAATCCTTAAGAGTCTGTAGCACAATCCTCAAATGAGCAGTATGTTCCTCCTCGCTCCTAGAGTATATGAGAATGTAATCTATGAACACATCACAAACATGTCCAAGTATGGATTGAACATCATATTCATCAAATCCAAAAAAACTGAAGGAGCATTCATTAGTCCAAAAGACATAACTACAAACTCATAGTGACCATATTGAGTCCTGAAGGCTGTCTTCGGGATGTCACTCTCCCTAACTCTGAGCTGGTGATAATCGAACCTGTGATCTATCTTTCAGAAGCACTTAGCACCCTGAAGTTGGTCAAACAAGTCATCAATCCTGGGGAGGGGATACTGTTCGGCTGTCTGGATGACTACACGCAAGTGCACGTGGTCGAAAAAGTAGTAAGTGGCTCAAGTAAGCCAAGTATCGATCCCACAGGGACTGGACT
>JACEIK010001172.1:117747-133841 GCA_018107945.1 Datura stramonium
GTTAGCACATATCTTCACATTTATATAAAATTACATGAAAATGTATAAAATACTTAGATAAACAAGGTAAAACTAAGTTATAAAGTATCACTTGGACATGTTATTTTTGCCTGCGATCAGATACTTGTTCTTGATTGTAACCTTGTTCAACTACCGGTAGTTAATGCACATATGAAGGGACATATCCTTCTTCCGAACAAAGAGAACTGGTGCACCCCACGGGGATTTGCTAGGTCTAATGAAACCCTTGTCTAAGAGATCCTTCAATTGTTCTTTCAACTCCTTTAACTCAGATGGAGTCATTCTGTAAGGTGGAATCGATATAGGATGCGTATCGGGAAGAAGGTCAATACCAAAGTCGGTCTCCCGTTCAGGAGGGACTCTAGGTAGATCATCTGGGAACACCTACGAATACTCACACACTATAGGAACTGATTGGAGAGTCAGGGTATGGGATGTAACATCTTTAACCCGAACTAGATGGTAAACACAAACATTAGAAATCATCTTTCTAGACTTAACGTAGGAAATAAATGACCTGCAGGTATAGATAAACTACCCTTCCACTCTAGGAATATATCACTCGAAAACCGAAACTCTATCACACGGGTTCTACAATTCACTGAGGCATAACATGCATGTAACCAATCCATGCCAAAGATAACATCAAAATCTGTCATGTCTAACTCCACTAAATCCTGAGGTGGCTTTTTGAAGAACTGTGATAGGAAAATTTCTATATACCTATCGAGCAATAACTAAGTCACCGATTGGAGTAAAGACTAAGAAGGGTTCTAATAGGATCTCGTACTGGCTCCAGGTCCAGGCACGATCAGAGGGGACGAGCATCAGGCTCGAGAGTTCAGAGTAGCAGACCCGTAAAGATCAGCCCTCTAGAGCATAGCAGATGTGGCTGGAGACACACAAGTTAGTGTTTGGCGGGTACGAGTTCTTTTTTTGGGTGCGGGCATGCCGAACACATACTTAGGGATTTCCCGGCATCCAAACAGGGTCATGATAGGGGTTGAGGCCCAGCTTCTAGTTCAACAGCTCCACCACCACGCCCAGCTTAACAGGGGGCATCTACTAGTACGGGTGGCAGACAAAGCCAAAATAGATTTTATGCCCTAGCATCCCATCAAGAGCAGGAGGTCTCCCTGTATGTAGTCACTGGTATGTTATGAGTATTCCACCTTGATGTATATGTATTGTTAGATCCAGGGGCTACTTTATCTTGTGTGACACCCTATGTTACTAGTAGTTTTAGAGTCAGTCCCAAAATCTTATCAGAACCCTTCTCAGTCTCTACTCCAGTTGGTGATTTAGTTATAGCTAGACGGGTGTATAGAAACTGCCCTGTCATAGTCCTTCAGAAAATCACCTTAGCAGATTTAGTAGATTTAGCCATGACCTATTTTCGATGTTATCCTCGGCATGGATTGGCTATTTGCATGCTATTCCTCAGTGAATTTTAGAACCCGTGCAGTAGAGTTCATATTTTCGGGTGAACCAGTCTTAGAGTGGAAGGGTAGTTCAGTTGTGCCTGTAGGTCTTTTCATTTCCTACCTTAAGGCTAGAAAGATGAGTTATAAGGGTTGCGTGTACCATCTAGTTAGGGTTAAGGATGCTACGTCCGAGACCCCGACTATCCAGTCAGTTCCAGTAGTATGTGAATATCCAGAAGTGTTTTCAGATTATTTACCAAGAATCCTCCCGAGAGGGAAATCGATTTTGGTATTGACCTTCTTCCCGATACACAGCCTATATCTATTCCTTCTTACAGAATGGCTCCATCCGAGCTAAAGAAGTTGAAGGAGAAATTGAAAGATCTTTTAGACAAGTATTTCATCAGACCTAGAAAATCCACGTGGGGTGCACCAGTTCTCTTAGTCCGAAAGAAAGATGGTTCCCTTCTGATGTGCATTAGTTATTGGCAATTGAACAAGGTCACCATCAAGAACAGGTGTCCTCTCCTTAGGATTGATGATTTGTTCGACCAGCTTCAGGGTGCTAAGTGTTTTTCAAAGATAGATCTCAGATCCGGATACCATCAACTAAGGGTTCGGGAGAGTAATATCCTAAAGACAGCCTTCACGACTCGTTATGATCACTATGAGTTTGTAGTTATGTTTTTTGGACTAACGCATGCTCCTGCATATTTTATGGATTTGATGGACAGGGTGTTCAATCACTATTTGAATATGTTCGTGATTGTGTTCATAGATGACATGCTTATATACTCCCGGAGTGAACAAGAACATGCCGCTCATTTGAGGGTGGTGCTACAGACTCTTAAGGATCGCCAGTTGTATGCTAAGTTTAGTAAATGTGAATTTTGGTTGAGCTTGGTGGCATTTTTGGGTCATGTGATGTCGAGTGAGGGTGTGCAGGTAGACTCTCAAAAGATAGAAGCGGTGAAGAATTGGCCTAGACCGGTGAATCCTTCAGTATCAGGAGTTTCTTGAGTTTAGCTGGTTATCATCGAAGATTTGTTGAGGGGTTTTCACCCATTACATCCCCGTTGACTAAATTGACCCAGAAGAAAGTGAAGTTTCAATGATCAGAGGCTTGTGAGACGAGCTTCCAAGAGTTGAAGACTCGATTCACCTCAACACCGGTATTAACCCTACCCGAGGGTACCGATGGGTTTGTGGTATATTTTGATGCTTTGAGGATCGACCTTGGTTGTGTATTGATGCAACATGGTAAGGTTATAGCATATGCTTCCAGGAAACTTAAGGTTCATGAAAAGAACTATCCGACCCATGATCTTGAATTGGCAATGGTAGTATTTTCTTTGAAGATTTGGTGACACTATCTATACGGTGTCCACGTAGATGTGTTTACGGACCACAAAAGCCTGCAATATGTGTTTACTTAGAAGGATCTGAATCTACATCAAAGGAGGTGATTGGAGTTACTCAAGGATTATCATATGGTGTCCTTTACCTCCTGGCAAGTCTAATGTGGTAGCAGATGCTCTTAGTAGGATTTCTTAGGAGAGTGTGTCCCATGTAAATGAGGGAACTAAGGAGCTTGTGAAGGATGTGCATCGGCTTGCACGGTTGGGATTTCGTTTGGTTGATTCGATCGATGGTGGTGTAATTATTCAGAACGGGTCAAAATCATCCTTGGTGATTGATGTAAAAGCTTGACAAGAAGAGGATCCTATTTTGGTGAAGTTAAAGGAAGCGGTTTAGAATCAGAAGGTGGAGGTCTTCTCCAAAGGGGGAGATGGTGTTCTTCGATATCAGGGTCATTTGCACGAGGCTCATGGTTCCAAATACTCTATACATCCAAGTGCCACCATGATGAATCGTGACCTACGGGAAGTCTATTGGTGGAATGGCATGAAGAAGGATATTGCAGAATTTGAGGCTAAGTGTCCGAATTGTCAGCAGGTGAAAATGAAGCATCAAAGACCGGGAGGTGTTCTTCAAGACATCATTATTCCTACTTGGAAGTGGGAGGAAATATATATGGACTTCATCACAGGGTTTCCTTGCACTCATTGACAGTATGACTCCATTTGGGTGGTTGTGGACAGGTTGACTAAGGTAGCTCATTTTCTATTGGTCAAAACTACCGATTCAGCGGAGGATTATGCTAAGTTGTACATTCGGGAGCTAGTTCAGTTACATGGAGTTCCATTTTCCATCATATCAAATAGAGATACTCAATTTACCTCACAGTTTTGGAGATTGTTTCAAAAGGGTCTTGGTACATAGGTCAAGCTCAGTACAGCATTTCACCCGCAAATAGATGGTCAGGTGAAACGGACTACTCCAACTCTTGAGGACATGTTTAGAGCATGTGTGATTGATTTAAAGGGTAGTTGGAATGATCATTTTCCTCTCATTGAGTTTGCATATAACAATAGCTACCATTCCAGCATTCGGATCGCTCCGTGTGAGACTCTCTATGGGCAAAGATGTAGATCGTCTATTGGCTGGTTTGAGGTCGGTGAAGCTACATTGACAGGTCAAAATTCAGTCCATGAGGCCATGGAGAAAGTTCAGCTTATATGTGACAGGTTGAAAATAGCTCAGAGTCACCAAAAGTCCTATGCGAATGTGAGGAGGAGGGAGATTGAGTTTGAAGTCGATGATTGGATATTTCTGAAGGTATCTCCCATGAAGGGAGTGATGAGATTTGGAAAGAAAAGGAAACTCAGTCCCCATTATGTTGGCCCATACCGAATTGTGAAACGGGTTAGCAAGGTGGCGTATGAGTTGGAGTTGCCTTTAGAATTAGCTTCAGTTCATCTAGTTTTCCATGTATCGCTCTTAAGGAAGTGTTTGGGTGATCCAGCCCCAGTTGTTCGGTGGACAGTGTCAGTGTGAAAGATAGCCTTAGTTATGAAGAGGTTTCGGTGCAAATACCGGGTCGTTAGGTTCGTAAGCTAGGAAATAATGAAGTAGCCTCAGTCAAGGTTTTATGGAGGAATCAGCATGTTGAGGGAGCTACATGGGAATACGAAGCAGATATGATGGCTAAATACCCTCATTGATTCCCTTCCGGCTCAGTTTCATCTTGAGGTATCAGTTTCCTCCTTAATACTCTATTTAGTTTCATATTCAGCTCATGTACCCCAGTTTCTTTCATGATAATGAATGTATGTGTGATTTGGGAATTTAGTTCAGTCATGTAGTTCCAATTAAAGTCAGTCACTCTGTCAGTTTTCAGCATGTATGTCCAGTATTTGTGTATGATGATTGCATTTCTCTGCCTTTCAGTATGATTTTCAACATTCAAGGACGAATGTTTCCAAGGGGGAGATATTGTAAAACCCTGAAATATCTAAGATCAGATCTGGGAGTTGAAATAGAGAAAAATAGGAATTTCTACATCAGGTCACAGGATGAGTCGTCCAGTGACCCGTCAGGAACCTGACGAGTCATTAAATGACCGTGGGGAAAGGCTGGGATTTTGTTGGGAATTTTTGTTTTTGGGTGACCACGGATGTGACCACGAGTGATGGTCAGCATCACGACTCGTCATGTCAGTTGTGGTCAAGGATGCTATGAAGGAAGAAGAAAATCGACAGTGCACCTAATGGGTCATCACCATGACTTGTCGGGTACACCACGAGTCCTAGTTTCCCTTGTGGTGACTCCCAGGAAAAAATTTCCAGTGTTCATGATGAGAGGTGACCACGAGTCGTGGTCAGGGGTACGATCAGTCCAGTCCCTCGTTAGGACTAGTAGTCTGTTTTTCCCTACGAGTTTATTAAGGGCTTTTCCATAATTCCTATGTTCCCAAGGCCTAAACTACGTCATTTTAAGCACAGAATAGAGTGTTTTAAAAAGGGTTAAGTCATTATAAGGCTATCCTAATTCATGCATGCAAGCTTAGAGTTTTGAGAGGTGATCAAGGCTAGTTCTTCAAAGTTTTTCCTCAATTCTCTTTGGGCAATCAACGAAGTGGTAAAAATCATATCCCTTCAGGTATGTAAGGATATGTATGGGTGCAATAGTCCACACCCATGCCCAATTCCCTCTCAATTCATGATGTTCTAATTGATAATTCCATGGGGTTTTTACCCAATGCATGAATTCCTATGTATCAATTATGGGTATGATCTAAGCATGTTTTAAATGATGAATTATGATTAATGGGCAAATTTTACAATATTTTATATTATAAATTATGTTTTCAAGTTTTCTAAACTATGATGCCCATTCATGAAAGATCATGAAAGTTGAGATTTATAAGGTATGTGTACAAGCATGATTAGATGTTTATGAAGAAAGTATGATTTTGAAATACCCATGTTTACATTCATGTTTTCAAAGTGAATCAAGCTGATTTCAAGCATGTATAAGTATTGGGCAAGCCCATATGATCAAGTATGTTTTATGATTTCATGAATTAGCTTACCACATGATTTTGGAGTCAAGACTCCCATTATTTTCAGCTTGTGGTATGGTTTGAGCCAAGGCTACTCATGTTATGATTTCATATTATGTATGTGTGTTATTATTTAGCTTCATCACTAGACGATGGTCGGCTTCATTGAAAAATGATGGAGAGCATATGCATGTTTTTGGGAGTAGTGTCTAGCACCGAGTAGGATAAAGGTCAGTCAACCCTATGCCTTAGAACTACATGCCAACGTAGGTATGTTCAAATTATTGGGACCTCCCTTGTGAGCGTCCCTTTCCCCCAAGGGGCCTTGAGCTTGATATCGATATTATGGTAGCGTCCTTAGCCCTGGGAAAGCTTTGGACGGATCTGCCCACTTGATTGTGATAGTCGGGACCACGTAAGCTCTTCGTGGTAAGGTCGGTTATATGACAAGTCTCCCATTGTTCCTCATGATTTTAGTTATGCATGTACATCAGTCATGATATTATGTTTTAGTAGGTTTGAACCAATGTTCAGTTTTACCTATGATTATCAGTTTTCAGCTTTGGGTCATTCTATTTAGTTATGATTAGATCATGATTTTAGAAAATAGCATGCAAGCCCTACTCTCAGAATCTTATCTTTGTTAAGTTTTATATTATGCATGTTAATGATTTTACATAGCGGTTTTACTTACCTTTCATACTCGGTACATTTCACGTATTGATCACATACTCTATGTTGTATCATTTTATGATACAGGCTCTGATATTCAGACTCACTCCCATCGCTAATCAAACTTCCAAAGTTAGCATCTTCTCAGTATCAGTTGGTGAGTCCTCATCTTGTGAGGGCCCTTCTTATCAGTTGTATTTTGTATTTTCAGTTTCCAAATTACAGTGAGTTAGTTGAAATCTTGTCGCATCAACGTGTTAGTATTAGAGGCTTCTCGGACATAGTTATATTCAGATTTATACTTATATATGTATTCAAATGTTATATTATGTTTAGACTTCCGCTATGTTATCTATGATGATCTTCCATTTATCTATAAATGAGTTAGATGTTATGTTCATGCCATGGGTAGACTTGGAGCCTCTCGGGGTTCTTTGTCCCATGTCTAGATCCAGGCTTATGTTCGGGTCATGACACCACCACCTACACTAGTGGTTGCCCCCTGCTAAGCCAAGCGTGATGGTGGAGCTGCTGAACTGGTGGCTGGGTCTCGACCTCTACCATGGCCCTGTCTAGCTGAAGGGTAGTCTCTAAGCATGTGATCGGGTTTCCCGCACCCAAAACATGCCCCTGAACCTACTAAGCATTGATTGGTGCTCCTCTTACCACACCTGTCACAAACTGAAATGCTGGGCTCAACTGACTAGCCCCCCTAACCTCGAGAGCTTGATGCCCATCCTCTCTGATCACACCTCGACCTAGATGGCATGCTGGCTGATGGCGGTGCTGGGAATGATGACCTTTGTTGGGACTGCTGGTGATGTCCCCCACCAGACTTGTGCTGGGAGAACCCAAAACTGTCTGTCCTAGCCCTCTTGGCCTCTCTCGCCCTCTCCCTAATTTGCATCGCCTCCATCTGCTAGGCATACAAGACCAATCGAGAGAAGTCGATGTCCTAATGGAGCATAGCAGTCTTATAATCCTTGACCAAGTAGTTCGCTACCCCATTCACAACCTGCTTACTCGAGCCCTCTAATTGGACACCATCTCCGGTGCATATTTGGACAACCGGGTGAACTCTAGAGCATACTCTTATAAGGTCAAGTTTGTTTGTCTCAGATTCATGACTCTGCTGCCTTGATCTCTCTCATCTCCCGTGGAAAGAATCGATCCAATAATGCGGTGAGAAACTCATCACAACCAATGGGACCCGCTCCGACTCCCCGGCCATCCTTCCACTGCTTGTACCAAATATGAGCGACCCCTTTCAATTGATAAGAGGCTAAGTTTTCACACTCCTTGCCCGTCACCCTCATAATTTGGGTGGTCTTATGAATCTCCTTAATAACTCATGTGGGTCCTCATCCACTCTCGACCCAAGAAACTCGAGGAGATTCATCCTGGGGAAATCCCTCACTCTAGCCGTCGCTGCATTCCCATTCTGGGGAACAAGAACCACTCCCTACTGATTGACCTGAGCGGCCAACATCTGAATAGCTGTCCTAAACTTAGTATGGGCAACCTGCTCTGAGCACATGATCCGCTGGGGCTGGTGGGGCTTGATGGTGCCCATCTCCATTGCCATCCTCGTGGCCATTTCCATTTTCGTTGCCATTCCTTCTTCTGTTAACTCGGTGGAAAGGAATGATTCTGCAAATGCATATAGCACGAGTTAGAAGGATAGAGAGATACTTCATCGCACGACATAGATCATGAAAGAAGGGAAATTTCCTTAAAATATTTTGTAGCCTCTTCGTCATAAGTGTGGGGATCTTCACACCCATGAAAAAGACTCTACTTAATGCGGCTTTCAGACATCCTAGGACACACTAAACCATTGCTCTGATATCAAGTTTTTCACGACCCGAACATACGTCCGGATCTAGACACGAAACCTCAAACCATAAATGGCTCCAAGCGACCCATGGCATGAACATGAAGCTAAAGATCACATAAATAAAGCGGAAGACTAAATTCTGAAATAGCAAAAATCTGAATAGTAAAACATTTGAACAACGGAAATCTCAAAACACTAAATTCGAAGCTGGATAAACAAACTATGTCCGAAAAGCTCTAACATAATGATGAACTGATGCAACAACACCCCCAACTAGCTCACTAGAAGTCCGAAATTGAAAATGATTATGACTCAACTATTAAAGGTCCTTGAAGGATGAAGACTCACCAACAATGATGTCTGGGCTGAGCTCTAGAAATTGGCTAGCAACGAGATTGAATCTAAATGTCAGAGCCTGTACCATGAAACAATGCAACATAGAGTATGCAGTCAGCACTTGAAATGTATTGAGTATGCAAGGTAAGTAAAATAGGATAAGTAAGTATAAACTGAAAACATCCATAACATAAAACATATCATTGTAAGATTCTGAGAGTAAGGACTGTGTGCTGATATCTGAAAAAATGATTAAACATATACTAAATTTCATAACTGAATCGAGTGACCTAAAGTTAAAACTGATATTCATAAGTAAAACTGATAAACTGATCATTGGGTCAAACCTGCTGAGAACATGTATTCATAAAAAACTAAAATCATGAGGAACAATGGGAGTCTCTCCATATAACCGACAATATCACGATAGAGATTATATGATCCCAACTATACACTCAAGTGGGCAAAGCCGTCCAAAGCCTTGTCAGGGATAAGGGCGCTACTATGATATCAATATCAAGCTGAAGGCCCATTCAGGGCAGGGGAAGCTCACAAGGGAGGTCCCAAAGTAACTGAATAATCCTACGTTGGCACGTAGTTTTGAGATGGGGTTTTCCGAATCTCTAGCCTACTCGGTGCTAGACACTGCTCCAAATAAATTAAAATGCTCTCCATCATTTCTCAATGAAGCTGAAACCATCATTTTTCAATGAAGTTGACAATGTAATAACATGCATAGTCTGAAATCTGAATATGGGGATCCTTGGCTCAAAACATACCACAAGCTGAAAGTGGGAGTATCGACTCCAAAACCATGTGGTAAGCTAATATCATAAAACTGAACTAAATCATGAAAACATACTTGAATCATGTGGGCTTTCCCAAACTTTAACATATTTGAAATAGACTTGACAATAAAAATCATTGATTCATACATGGATAAATCATGAATATTCTTTTATGCTAGACATCTCATCATACTAGAAAACATAGATCATAAACTTGACTTTTTATGAAACTTGCATAATTGGAAAAAATTCTTCTAAAACTTGAAATCATGAATTTGTAATCAATTTGCACATAGAAACTGCTCATGAATCTTAAGTCATCATTTGAAACATGAAGGGGATTGATCCATGAATTAAACATAGAGAATTTTATAAATTGGGTTAAGACCCCATAGAATCATACACTTGAATTCATGAACTTGAGATGGGATTTGGGCATGAGAGTGAAGGAAAACTTTCTCATTCATGACCCTACATAATTGGGTTATCTAATTCTACACCCTTCATTGAAAGCCCAAGAGATTTGGGGAATAACTTGAAGAATTCGAGATTTGATCTCCTTTGGGAATCTCTAAACTTGCATGTGTGGGGAGGGAATAGGTTAGAATAGGCTAAACCCTCTTAAAATCCTCCTAGCTGAGCTTAAAATGACGTAGTTTAGGGTTTAGGATCTTAGGAATTATGGAAATGTCCTTATTAAATTCACAAAAAAACTTATCATTGTCGAAGCAACGACTCGCACCACGAGTCGTACCCTGATACCACAACTTGTGGGTTCCTTCCGTTGTTGCTCTGCTTCATCCCTGGGTTTCTAGAGTTTTCTGGGAGTCCAACTAATGGCTCGTAGGTCCTTCCTATGATTCATACCTTGGATTATCTGATCAATACCTGAAAACCCACCTTACCTGCCACGAGTCGTACCCTTAACCTACGACTCATGGTTTGCTCTCATAGCTCACCAAATTGACTCCTCCAACTTCCAATGACCGCCTACTAATGACCCATGATTTGTTACAATGGATCGTACCATGACCTATACCATCTAACATGACCAGCTCTATCTGAAACCATGGCTCCATCCTATGACTCGTTTGTCATTCCTATGACTCGTACCATGAGTCGTCCTGAGACAAATTTTCCAACTTTTCTATTGAACACCCTTTCAACTCTCGAGTGTAGTCTTAGGCACATTCGAGGTATTACAATTTATATATAAATTGATTATAAATTTATGATTTCAAGTTTTAGAAAATTATGCCCTATTATGCAAGTTTTATGAGAAGTCAAGTTTATGATTCATAATTTCAAGTATGATGAGATATCTAGCATGAATAAATATTTATAAATTACCCATGTATGAATCCATAATTTTAACTTATGATGTCTATTTCAAGTATGCATGATTTTAAGATTTGGGCAAGCCCACACATGTTAAGTATGTTTTCATGATTTACCCAAGGCTAATAAGATCAGCTTATCATATGTTTTGGAGTCAAGACTCTTCACTACATCTTATGATATATTTTGGAGTCAAGACTCCATATGTTCAGATTTCAGACTATGCATGTGATTATGATTTCAGCTTCATTGAAAAATGATGGGAGCATTATGCATGTTTTAGGGAGTAGTGTCTAGCACAAAGTAGGTTTGGGTTTGAAGGTTCCCCGATCTCAAAACTACATGCCGATGTAGGTTTATATATTTATTTAGGACCTCTTGAGATTGTTTTCCTTACCTGCAAGAGTCCTTTAGCTTGATATTGATATCATGGTAGCATTCTTAGCCCTGACAAAGTTTTGGACGGCTCTGGCCACTTGAATGTCATAGTTGGCGCACCATGTAAGCTCTATCGTGATGGTGTCAGTTATGAAGAGTCTCCCATTGTTCCTCATGATTTTAGTTATTCATGTTCATGACTTACGATGTAATGTTTTTCAGCAGGTTTGACCCAATGATCAGTTTATGAGCTTCTACTTATGATTTCAGCTATGACAAGTCATATAATTTCTATTTTTAGCTTTGGTTCATTCTATTCAGATATGATATTCCACTTATGACTATACATGTTTTAGAATCAGATTTCAGCATGTATTCTTTACTCTCATGATCTTATGATTTGTGTTTATATGCATGATTTCAATTAATATTTACTCAGCATGTTTTACTTACCTTTCATACTCAGTATATTTCAAGTACAGACCACATACTCTATGTTGTATCATTTCATGATACAGGTTTAGAAGATCATACTTAGTTTCCATTAGTCCAACTTCAGTTCCCACCATTGGTGAGTCCTCATCTTCCGAGGACATACAATTTAGCGTTTGATTATGTTATATTCAGTTTAAGACTTTAGCGAGCTAGTTAGGGATGTTGTCCAATGATGTGATATGAGTTTACAGCATTTGTGATGCTTAAAACTAAGAAAATATCATGGACTTAGGTATGTTTATATGGATATGAGGCACTTTTAATTTGATTTCAGGGAAAATAAGTGTTTGAGAAAAAATGTATAAAAGAAGCCTAAAAATGCAGAAAAACATCCAAGTATAAGTCTCAATACGAGTCGTACCTTCACTATACGAGTCGTAATGAGAACCGTGGTGAAAGTCATAAGGCTAGAATAAGAGGAAGGCAACATATGAATCTCAGTACGGCCGTAACTAGATTCATGGAATTGTTCAAATAAATTTGCACAAAGACAGTCTCTTGGTATGAGTGGACTCATGGATCATAGAATGTACATACGACTCGTACCATGAGCCATGGTGAACTTCAAGTAATTCTTTAAGACTTGGTGTAATTCCCCAGAAACTCAAAGACTAGACCTGGGACTTAAATCAGATAAATTGGAAAATCTTCATTAGGTCACAGAATGAGTCATTCTGTCATTCTATGACCTGTGGGAGGTGACCATGAGTTGTTAAGTGACTCATGGTGAGGAATGGGAACATAGTTGAAAATTTTGGAAAAGGGGTGACCACGGGTGTGACCACGAGTCGTGGTCAATGCCATGAGTTGTGGGGTGCCCCGTGGCCAGGGTTTGTTCAAGAGTTAGAGGAGGTCGCCACTGTACCCAAGGGGTCCTAGCTATGACTCGTTTGGAACACCACGAGTCGTGGTGTTGACCGTGGGGACTCCAGGGAAGCGTGGGGCATTGTAGTCCACTAGAGGTGACCACGAGTTGTGGTCACTAACCATGACTCGTTAGGCCCTCGTGGTGACCAACAACGGGTGTTCCAGGATGGGTACCTCACGAGTGTGACCACGAGTCATGGTCACCGACCACGACCCGTTAGGTCACCCGTGGGGACTAACGATCAGTTTTCCCCTACGAGTTTTGCAAAGGTCTTTCAGTAATTTCCTACCCTCCTAGACTATAACCTATGGTGTTTTAAGCATATTTCTAGATTATTTGAGGGGTTAAACGGTTTTTTTCATCATTATCCACATTCAGACTCAAAGAAAATAGTGTAGGAGTTCTCTCTCATAGAATTTTCAAGAAAAAACTAGGGCAGTCTATTTCTCCTCGATTACTCAAGGAAATTCTTCGGGCTTCTTCACCAGGTATGTGGGAATTCAGCAAGGGAATAGTTCTTCCCTTATGTCCCCAAAATCCTTCGTTGTTTTCTCTAATAGTTCTAGCCCTGAGACTTTCGAATGTGATGAAATTAACTGTCAAGATCTCACTAAAATCAGGTGAAATATCTTTTATGTTAATGGTTTTTGATTTTCCATTAGTTTGTGACTATGTTGATGTCTATCCCTGTAATGTGAAATTTAGCCCTAGTCTTGAATGCGGAGAAACTAGAATCTCGCAGTAGTGCTTACATACCGAAATTTCTTTGCTTGACTTTTATCAATGTTGGGGATTCCCATGTTGTTAGTAGCATTGAAACTCAATAAGATTATTGTCAGCTCAGTTTTAGTAAGAATATTAGAATTCTCAAGTGTCAATCAGAAATGTCAGCTGCTCAGTTTGACTACAGAATTCCCGAGGTGTCAGTAGTACCTCCCAATTATCAGAATCAGATTCAGAACTCAGTTTTAGTGGTCCATTAGGCAGTCATGACACTTTAGATAAGAAGCTCTGACTAGCCTTAGGACCCCAGCTTCATATTACAGTTTATTATTTAGACGGTTATGACGCTTCCAGATAAGCAGCTCTGACCAGTCTTAGAACCCAGTCCCAGAATCCGGTCTGATAAGGCTCTCAGGGTGCTATCATATATGTATACTTGACTAGTCTTGGGCCCCAGTTTCGAGATATCAACTTAGAATTCAGTCTAGGACTATCAATGGGAGCATACTTAGCACCGAGCGGACCGGGGTTTCAGCGCACCCAAGTTCCCAGAGCTACGTTGCAACCGTAGGTTACAATTTTATTGTCCTCATGGCCCCAGACTCTTGTGATGACCCAGTTCATGCCTTTATACCCTAGCCAGGTATATTGGGTCCTGCCGATGGGGTATATATATCGGATTCCACGTCTAGCTCACGTGGTTATATGTCGGTTGTAGACTCTCCCACTAGTCAGCTCAGTCCAGTTTTAGCTTTGTTCAGATCAGTACTTCAGATTTAGTACATGTTCTCGACCATCAAATAGGGTCTTTAGGCCATCTCAGTTATTACAGTATTCAGTACAGTAGTTTCATTTGGTCGTTGCATGTCTTTTCAGTTCAGCATGTTTATATATTATGTATGGTTTCTCTCACTTACTCAGTACATTCAAAGTACTAACGCATACTTTTATGTTGTATCATTTTATGATACAGCTGCAGGATCTCAGTCTTAGCCTCGCTAGTCGATCTCTCACCAAAGACTTCCACTATTCTAGTTGGTGAGTCTTCATTCTTCGAAGATAAAAATTATTTAATTCAGTTTTTTTTTCTTTACTTCTATTTAGATTTGAAGTTACCTGGGGGCTTGTCTCAGCAACTCATCAGTCATAGTGGCTTTCAGACACAATTTTCAGACTTGTCGCTTTGTTCAAATATAAATGGTTGTGAGTTCACGTTCTCATCATCTTTGGTAAAATCAAGTCCACCGCGAAGACATTCATAAACAGCTTCAAATATTATGAACCAGCTTTATTCTCTCAAATGTTTATATTTTTGCTTTAAACTTCCGATGTATATATTTATATGTTACTCAGAATGCCAGTGTATGATAGACCAGGGGTTGACTTGGGGTTACTTGTGACTCCGAGTACCGTGTCTCGTCCAGGGGTTAAACTCGGGGCTTGACAAACTTGATATTAGAGCCCTAGGTTTAGAGTACCTTCGGATGTCTGAAAGACGCATCGAGTAGAGTCCTCTTCATGGGTATGAAGCGCGCCACACTTATGACGGGGAGTCTACGAGATGTTATTAGGAAACCTCCCTTTATTGCATACTCCTTATCGTGCGTTAAAATTCAGTTCCAGAATCATTCTTCTAACTCGTGCTCTGTTTCATTTTAGTGAATCATGCCTCTATGACGTGGTAACGGAAGAAGGGCCGGTAATGCTCACCAACCTTCCCCACCAATCCCGGCAGCCCCTCAGGACGACTCAGTGTCTACCGCAGAATTTAGGGCAGCCATTCAGCTGCTCGCTCAAACTTTTACCACCCAGGTGAATTAGCAAGTGGTTCTAATCAACAACAATGGTTCTGCAGCAGTTGCCCGAGTGCGGGACTTCACTCAGATGAATCCTCCAAATTTTCATGGATCTAAGGTGGGAGAGGACCCACAAGGATTTGTGGATGAGATTAAAAAGATCACCCGAATTATGGGTGTCAGTTCCTCAGAGAGTGCCGACTAGGCTGCCTACCAACTGAAAGGGGTAGCCCAGGTCTGGTACGAGCAGTGGAAGGAAGGGAGGCCAGTAGAGATAGGACTGGTGGAAATTGAGGAGTTCACTATAGCCTTTCTGGACAGATTCTTCCCTCGGGAACTCAAGGAGGCAAAAGTGGCGGAGTTCATGAATCTGAGACAGGGAAATCGGACAGTAGAAGAGTATGCTCTAGAGTTCACCAGGTTTTCCAAATATGCTCCAGAGATGGTGGCTGAGCCAAGGGCTCGCATGCTAAAGTTTGTTAACGGGGTATCAAACCTGGTCCTCAAACAGGGTATCAAACCTGATTGTCTATGCCAAGAAGATTGAGGCAGAAAAATTTGAGGGACATAGAGCGAAAGAACAAGCGGGCAAGGACTAGCGGTCTGGCGGTAGCAGCAGCAGAGGGCTCTAATACCCAGCTCAGCCAGCACCCATACCTTTCGTTCCAGCCAGGATCGAAGGGGTGGAGCATTGTCGCGCCCCATTTTTTCCCTCGCGGAAAAGCGGGACCCAACATGTGACGTCTCTTAAGGATTAAAAAGAAGAGAGTCGCCACCTAACGAATTAAGGTGCGTTAGGGAACCATTCTAAGCTAAGTTTATTTCCTAAGTCACCAGAGTTTGGGCAAGGGCTTTAATTAACTCGAAAGGAAGGTGTTAGGCACCTTTCGAGGTCCACAAAAGTGATTCCCGTCCGTACTCATTAAATGGGGATTTTACTAAGTGAGCAAATAAATTGATTTTAACCTATAATATTTATATTTAAACTAATTTGATAAAGAAATAAATATTTA